>CM046038.1:35327349-35364849 GCA_025215565.1 Flaveria ramosissima
TCAACAATCAACCCAGATTGCGTCGCTTACCCTCGACGTGCGAGGCAGCTTCGTGATGAAGTCCATTGTGATGTGTTCCCATTTCCATTCAGGGATATCCAAAGGCTGGATCTTCCCATATGGCTTTTGGTGTTCTGCCTTCACTTGCAGGCAAGTCAAACACTTGCTCACGTACTTAGCCACGTCTCGCTTCATTCCCGGCCACCAGTAATCTTTCTTCAGATCTTGATACATTTTCGTGGCACCGGGGGTGTATGGAATATCGAGTTTTGTGAGCCTCATCCATGATTTTCTCCCTTAGATCCCCATAGAGAGGGATCCACATTCTTCCAGATCGGGTTCTAACACCCAAGGTGTTTTTCCCCAAGTCTGAAACTTGTCCTTTCATCCTTTTAGAGTTGACTCTATCCTCTCTTAGTGCCTCATCCTGAAACTCCCTCACTTGTTTCATAACATCAGGCGTCATGATTATCTGGCAAGCCCTCACCCGAATTGGTTCGGGTCGTCCTTTTCGGCTAAGGGCGTCAGCAACCACATTGGCTTTGCCTGGATGATAATGAATTTCACAGTCATAATCCTTGATCAGTTCCAACCACCTCCTCTGCCTCATATTGAGTTCCTTTTGTTCAAAGAAATACTTAGACTTTTATGATCAGTGAAGATGGTGCACTTCACCCCATACAGGTAGTGCCTCCAAATCTTCAATGCAAAACACCACCGTAGCCAACTCCAAATCATGGATGGGATATTGGCCTCGTGAACCTTTAATTGTCTAGAAGCAAAGGCTATCACCTTCCCTCGTTGCATCAACACGCAACCCAATCCTGCATACGAGGCATCCGAGTAGACCACCAGATCCTCGTTCCCTTCAGGTAACGTCAATACAGGGGCTTGAGTTAACCTCATCTTCAGTTCTAGGAAGGTGTTCTCTTGATCAGTACCCCATTCATACTTCACGTCCTTTCGGGTCAACTTTGTCACAGGAGAAGCTATCTTGGAGAAATCCTGGATAAACCTCCTATAGTAGCCTGCCAAGCCTAAGAAACTACGAATCTCAGATGGCGTCTTTGGAGGTTCCCATTGCATCACTGCTTCAACCTTTGCAGGGTCCACCCTGATCCCTTCAGGATTAACCACATGACCCAGAAATTGAACTTCTCGTAGCCAAAATGCGCATTTGGAGAACTTAGCATATAGCTTCTCACTTCTGAGCGTCTCCAGTACTTCTCGAATATGATCGGCATGCTCCTCTTCACTTTTGAATAAATCAAGATGTCATCAATGAACACTATCACCGATTTATCCAACATCGGCCGACATACCCGATTCATAAGATCCATAAAGGCAGCTGGCGCGTGGTCAAACCAAAGGACATGACGAGGAATTCGTTAGTGTCCATAACGCGTACGGAACGCTGTCTTAGGAATGTCTTGTTCTTTCACCTTCAGTGGTGGTAACCAGACCGCAGGTCTATCCTTGAAAACCAGCTGGCACCCTGAAGTTGATCGAACAGGTCGTCGATCCGTGGTAACAGATACGATTCTTTACGGTCAACTTATTGAGCTCGCGATAGTCAATGCACATCCGCATGCTACCATCTTTCTTCTTGACGAATAAAACCGGAGCACCCCATGGAGATATACTCGGTCGGATGAAGCCTTTATCCAATAAATCTTGCAACTGGTCCCTCAGTTCTACCATCTCCGAAGGAGCTAATCGATACGGGTGCTTTAGCGACAGGTTGAGCTTCGGTAGCAAATCAATCTGGAATTCGATTTCGCGGTCAGGCGGGCACACCGATCAGGTCTTCAGGAAAGACGTCAGGAAACTCGCGCACTACTGGCACGTCTGATAATTGTGGCTCTAGCGCATCCACATCTTTTACATAGGCCAAGTAAGCGCTGCACCCACGTCTCAAATACTTTTCAGCTGTGATCATCGACACGACCTTCGGCACACACACCAGCACACCTATCTCCACGAACGTAACAGAACTACCATTGAGCGCTGTTAGACGAATTATCTTCTTACTACATACTATGTTGGCTTCATAGGTAGCTAACCAATCCATGCCTAACACCACATCAAAACCTCCTAAGGCCATAACATGCAACCTAGCAGGGAACTTACAATCTTCTAACTCAATTAGGCAATCCTCAACCACCTCAGTTACCTTAGTGGACTTACCAATGGCTGTTTCTACATAGAAAGGCTCATCTAACTTTCTACTTTTATCATGCAACAAACGACAAAAGGCAGCAGAGCAGACACAAAACTCCTACTAGCACCAGAATCAAAGAGCACAGAAGCATATTCATGGTCTACCAGAAACATACCTGAAACTACTTCTGGGTCTGCCCTGGCCTCCTCGCGAGTTATGTTGAATGCCCTCGCCTTCGCCTTTGAACGTCACCCCTTCCCTTATCTCCAGCTTTAATCGTTCCTGATCCTTCTGGTTTTCCTTTCTTACAGTCTCTTCCCGCATGACCCGTCTCGCCACACAGGTAACACTTCCCCACCTTGCAATCCCTAGCATAGTGGCCCTCGCCTCCACATTTGAAACATTTCCCGTCCAATTCTGTACCTTTTTCCACATTTTCTACAAGCACCTCCTTCCCCAGTATTTCCTCCCTGTCTCCCAGACTGATCCTCGACTCTCATCCTCTTCTCTCCACTCCAGAAGTTATCACCTCCGAACCTCTTCCCATTTCCATTCCTGTTCCCATTCCATTTCTCTCCACCTTCTTCTGTACAGGCACTGGGTCTCTCTCATCGTACAACCTCCCAGCTAAATCCACCACAGACCTAACGTACCCGGTCTGGCTGCAATCATGTGCCTCCTGATGTTCACAGGCAAACCCTGTATGTATCTTTTGATCTTCCTGGATGTAGGTGTCACCATGTCTGGCACAAGTCTTGCAAGTTCATTGAACTTGGAGGTATACTCTTGATGAGTCATGTTCCCAGCCTTCAAATACAAGAACTCCTTTTCAATCTTGTCTAATTCCCGATGGGGACAATACTCCTCCAGCACTAACTCCTTCAACTCAGACCACTTCATCTTGGCTATTGATTGTTTCCCCTCAGCCTGGACAATATTGTCCCACCAGCATAACGCTGAGTCAACAAAGGAATGAGTGCAAACTTAACTTTTTGATCCTCTCGGCACTCACTAATTTCCAGTACCGCTTCCATCTCTCTGACCCAACGATGAGCGGCAGTAGCAGTGCCGTTAACCGTCAAAGGTTGGGGGCTTGCACCTTTGAAATGCCCCATAGTTGCACCCTCTAGTAGTCTCTCTCTCGGACTCCTCATCACTGTCGTCATCATGGACTACCACCTTAGGGTTTGATGGCTCCTCTTCAGATTCCTCAGTCCTCCCAGTGGACTTTCCTGAATTCTTATCACTTTCCTTCCCCTTCTTCTCAGCTTTCTCTCCATCCTTGACTGCTTTGATCACCTCGGTCACCACCGAGGGTAAGACATTTTGCATGACATTGTAGACCTCATCAGCGATAGCCTCCTTCACAGTGGGTTTGAGGGTGGCTGATCCCTCCCCCTCCGGGTGACTATGGAGGTCTGACTCCTCATGAACAGTCTTGGGGATCTTAGCTTTGCTCCGGGTGACACGTGGCCCAGTAGTACGCGCCGCCACGAGCACCTCCTCGGGTTGCCTTTCCAGATTTTCTACCAGCCATAACTAATTCCTATAAGATTCAAACACCAAAATGGTTATTCAAGATAATTGCTCAGATCATTATAAGTATGGTAAGTCCTTAATTACAGTGGCCAAGTGTGATTAACCACTTACCTTACCCTCCTGTCCCAAGCAATCACTATCCTAACACATATCAGTATTCAAATCTAAAGCACATAAAACAAATAGCACACGCACATAATTCCGGTATACTTGAAACTTTTACCTGATGGCACGTAGCTACTTGGATTGGCATCCTTCATTCGGTCCCATTTTCAGTTTAAGTTTAGGTTTTGAAAATAGTTTACCAATTCTCTTAAACTTTGGCTCTGATACCAACTTGTAAGGCCCCGTTCCCGGGAAGCCTCACAGTTGGTTAATCATAGCATAAAATCAGATTAATAATAAAACATTGCAGCGGAAATAATTAGACATTCATTTAAAACTTAGAAACCATATTGTACTCATACATTTGTCCTTTAATTTTAAACAAAACATGTTACTTGTTCTTAAATACAATAAAGATTTCATAAATAAATGCCATCCATAGCTCCCCAAGTAGCTCCATGTGCCATCCTCAGCATCAGCGTTTACCTGCCAACTATTATGCATAAAAGTCAGCTTCGCTGAGTGAGTTCTAGTTTTAAATAATATAAGAAAATATAAACTTTATCCTTCATATAATGACCATGCATACATCATGTTCATTATCTTTCATTTTCATTATCATTATCTTTCACTTTCATTATAAACGAGATTGCACAAAGCAAGAGCTCCATGTTGATTGACAACAAATGCCAATCCCTGTCGGTACACATGAAAACGGTAGCTAACCCCCGACAGTTGATCCACACTGCAAAGCACATAGCCCGCTCATGAATACAGATCCATCATCATACATCAGACTCACATAAGTGAAGTCTATCATAGTGCTTGCAAGACTTTACATCATCAAACGGGCCCGGGGGTAACATTCATTAAGTTTCACTTTTCATTAATATCATCTTCCTCTTTAATATATATAATACTTAACTTATTAAGTACACAACATGCCAATTACTAATTAACATAAAACATAACCGACCCGCCGCGGGACAGCGGGGGTTTGGGGGCGGCAGCCCCTAACAGCGGGGTCCTAGGGGCAGCAGCCCCTAGTGGGGTCCAAGGGGCAAAACATGGAAAAATCGTTCTTCCTGTTAAAACCCCTTAAAATCTTGGTCATTTAAAAAAACATAAATTTAGTATGCATAATAGCCCCAAAACATGGAAAAACTTATAAATAGGGGATCTAGAACTCACTTGAATAACACGAGTAACCTCTAGACTAAGCTTTCTAGGCTAGGATCCCACTACACAACCTGCAGACAAGTTAACACTCTAAGGGGTTAATTTTCTGCCTAAATTCGCTGCTAATTTCGCTGCAAGATCAGCAATTTCGCAACTAGATTCGCCAACACTTTCGCTGCTAGTTTCGCTAGCACCTTCGCTGGCAGTTTCGCTGGCATCTTCGCTGCCAGCTTTGCTGCCAGTTTCGCCCAACTTTCGTTGGAAAAACATGTCTGCGAAACTACCTGCGAAACTATAGTTTCGCAGGAAGATCCACAGTTTCGCTGGTTGAATATACAAATTCGCTGGATGAACACGCAGTTTCGCAGATCGCATAAAAATCACGAACCAGTCCATTTTTAACCCAAAATCATAACTTTTTACGTCCAATCTCTTAGTTTATCATCCATGAGGCTAAATCTAATCTTTATACATGTTTTCATACGTAAAAATGTGACCTTTATGCGATTCTTTGCAACTTTTCAAAACCCAAAACCCTAGAATCCGGGTTTGATCTACAGAAGGGTTTAGAGGTCGATTCTTACCTGGATTTGTTGTTTCTTTCTTAGATCTTGATGCTCCAACACCCAGATCTTCAACCTCTTCACCTTGGAAGCTTCAAATCTTGAGTTTTCTCCACTTTCTCTCTCTACTTTCTCTCTCTACGAATTTTGGTGGCTAGGGTTGTAATGATGGAGATGGAGCTGATTTGGGTAGGTTAAGGGCTGATTATGGGCCTTAATCACTTAGGCTCTTGCCCATAAACCCAATTTTTGGCCCATAACCCATTTCCTTCTTTTATTAAATACCCATTAATTAAGCCTATTGTCCTTAATGACCCGTTTCGACTTTTCGGGGTGTTACAAATCTTCATCACTCCAGCCATCATCAACACTCATCTTAAGCTGGATGATGAAAAGGTGAGTTGTCCTTTTCAAAGGAAGCTGTCAATCATTGTTTTGAGCAGATGGGCTATGAGGGGGATTTCTCTGTAAAGACCTTCAAGAAAGGGAAGGTTTCATCCCAGTGGAAGTACCCACTTCATATGGTCATCCACAGCTTTTCTAACAAGCATGGGGGGTGGGACCAGATTCCTGAAGATCTCTCCTTCATTGTCCATGGAATGGTTCAGGGGTCAAATTCAGGTACTCTCAATTTGTTTATACAATTTTGCTTGCTAATTTAGAGTCCTTAGAGTATTATATGTTCCCTAGATATGTTCAACACATTCTTAACTGTGAACTGGGCTCACAGTTAAGGGGAACAGGTAATATTATTAAATTGGGTCTGATGAAGCCCGATATCTTTAAAATAATAAAGAAGCCAACTGTAGGCTTCTCTAGGGTAGAAACAACCCTTGTCCCAAAAATGTTAGAGCTCATTGCTCAAGGTGACAACCTAGCAACACAAGCTAGTGTTGAACCCACACCTTCTACTTCTCAACCACCCAAACAACCACAAACACTCCTCACCTACCAAAAAAATCCAAACAAACATCTACTCAAGCTATTGAGCTTGTGCAGGCCCCCATATAATCACCCATACAGGAAGAAGTGGACACTAGAGCTCCCACTTTTCCTGAGGAGCAAACCACTCCAATCTCTTCACGAATTAGTGCTGAGGTTCCTCATGCTCAGCCTGATGAGCTCATTAGCCCATCAGCCTTAAGCCTTCACTCCGAGTCTCAACACTCAAGCGAACAACCTTCACGAGAAAGTTACCATCCCCAGCCTCTAGATCTAAACCAACTCCCAACATAAAATTCTATGATGATGAAGACATAGGATTCAATGAGTACCATGAGTCTCTCTACTCCTCCCCTACTCAAAGAGAGATGAGTGCTCCTGATTCTCCTATGTGTAGCCTATATCATTCGCCCATTACTGAGGTGGATCTCCCTGAACATGTTCAGGAGGTCCATATAGAAGAGGCTTTCACTTTTACAAGTGATTACATCATTCAGATCTCACCATGCCAACTTGGCCCATTGACACTTCAACTGCAACTGTCAGTTAGTAGGGGAAATCCAGCAGCCAAGAACCCTATGCTGGTGGTGAGAGTGAAGACTTTGGTCCAATTCTCTCATCCCCCAATGATTCTTTTGATGAAGATGAGGGGAATATGAGACTAA
Organism: Flaveria ramosissima; assembly: GCA_025215565.1. Lineage (NCBI taxonomy): Eukaryota > Viridiplantae > Streptophyta > Magnoliopsida > Asterales > Asteraceae > Flaveria > Flaveria ramosissima. The sequence continues at coordinate 35,334,504 of CM046038.1, forward strand.
AGGTGCAAAAACTAACAAAAACCTGCACCTATTTAGTCTCTAAGGTTAGTCACCTTGAATCTCAGGTGACTACCTTGCAAAATAGGGTCAGTGATCAGCAACTTGAGATATCTTATCTTAAGGCAAAACTAGCTAGGAGACCTTTAAGGAGAGCTCATCCAGGAACTCAAGAACTTGTGAATGTGATTGACCTAACTCCTAGCTCACCTGTGCAAGTGGGTGATGCTATCAAAAAGGGGGATAAAGTAATAGCAATCACAGAACCTGAGAGTTCTTCACAGAGTATGGACATTGAGGACTCACCATCCTCACTTGCAGTTGTCCAAGCTCAACAACCTCCTAAAGTTCACTTTGATGTGGACTTACTCATACAACAACTGTTTGAGGATGGGATCCAAGGGCTATGTCAACTCCACCCCAAGGAGCTTCTAATTACATTATTGGGTGGAGGTATGATGGTGATAGAAGAGCCCTCATACTTCAAAGAGCTCAAGGACAGCAAGAATTCTTCAGTTTCAGACCTTGAACTACTATGAAGGTCTTGAACTGGTCAACATTCCACTTGCCAATCCAAGCCAAGCTAGGCAAGCTGACAGGATGGCTCTAAGGATTCAAGACTGGATTGTTGAAGTTTCTAAAGCAAGAAGAAAAATGTGAGCATGCAATGTCATTGGTCAACTGGATGTTAAGGTGGACCTTAAGATTAGCTTCAAAGGAAAAACCTTGACTGAAGGCCTAGTGACAGAACTTGTAAGCTCTGTCGCACAACCAACCACTTCAACAACCCATTCCATCAGTGAAACACCTACTGGTGAAGGTGTATCATAACCTCTATCTAGCCAAAGCATGGAAGCTACTACAAGAAATGAAGGCCAAAGCTCTCTCCACCATGAGTCACAAAGGTCAGTGGGTGACAAAAGTAAAAGGATAAGGACTCCTGAGGAGATTAAGGAGGAAGAGAGAGAGAGGAAGAGAGAGAGAGAGAGAGGAAGAGGAAGCTAAGGGGAGATAGTTCCATTAGGTTCTTAGGCTTTATAAAAGCTACAATCAGAGCTGCCCCAGACCAAACACTCAAGGTGATGAGTTGAGGGCAGTCAGGATTACTTACCTGCAGACCCGAAACTATGACATAGATGAGATCATATCTCTCCCCTTAGAGGAACTCAATGAACTGGCTAACATGGAAGTGTCAAGAGAGATGAAGGAAGCAGAGGAGGCAAGGTTGCTCCTCCAAATCAAAGAAGAAAAGAGACAGAAAAGACAATACAAACATGTTCCCACTCTCTCTCCTGTTCAAGAAAGCCCTTTGCAAGAGACTGTGGCAACACAAGAACCTTAGGTAGACAAAGAAACTTACAGGCAAAACATGATAAACTACTTGAGTGCCACAGGACTCTACCAGACAGCTACACTTCTTTCCTTGTCCTGTGAGTATATTGTGTTTGAGTATCTGAAACAACTTGAACTTCAAGTTCTCAAAGAACAAAAGGCAACAAAGAGAAAAATGAGGGAAGAAGTTGCAAAGTCAAGAGCCATCATCCAAAAAAGTATGAAGAAGTATGCTGACAGACAAAGGATGATGAGCTTCTTGAAGCTATATTGATTCTCCAAAAGGAGACTTGACCCAATGTCTCTATCTACTATGGATGAGCACATCAGGGAAATCAAGCAATAGATCAAAAGAGGAGAGCTCATTGACTTACACTTCCCACCAAGTCAAGCCCTTCCTTAAGTGGAGGTTAAGGTTGAAAAATTTAAGACAACATAATCTGGACCTCCTGCTGAGTCTCAGCAAGCTTTATCTTCTGATCCACAGTAGGGTCAAACTTCCTCTCCTTATGAACTTGTGAGGGAGGTAGACCCAACTAACAAAGACAGGATTGAACAACAAGGTGCTGCAGGCCAGTCTTCTCAGTTGAAGCTTCCAAAGAGAAGGAAAAGGATGACCTCTAGACCTAAGTCAAAGAAGAAGAAGAAGTCAGAGTCATCCACCTCCAAACCTCAGGATGAATCAGATCATCCTGAGAGAGTGCATGAAGAGGTAGCTCAATCAACTCCAATTCAAGTGGCTCCTCTTGCATCAGAAAGACCCATCTTATCCTGGACCTTCACTACTAATCCAAAAAAGATGGCATGTGATCACAGAGCAAGGTGGTGAAGATGTCTACATATGGCAAGACCTGTTCAACCAACTTCTGCATGATCTCTTTGAGATGAGAAGACACTATGAAAGTCTGAGTGATCCTGACCATCTTATGAAGAAGGGTATGGTCATCATCATGATGAGGACTGTCAACATCTAAGGTCTTCAAATGTTTTGGTAGCATTAGCCTAGGGGGAGTTTGTAAGGATTCATATAAGGCTGATGCAGCCAAAACATCCAAAGTCTCTCTATATGGATGAATTGTAGTACATAAGTAGAAATCCAATTTGAGCCTTTTGCTGGTAGTTTGGTACAATGAGCTATCATATATGTGTTTCACGAACCAATTTATAAATACCATTAATAGGAATAGCTTTAAAATAAAAGATGTCATTTAAAGAAACATGAATTTCATTTCCAATAAATGACATAACATAACCATATTGTCTTAATTGGGAAACTGAAATAATGTTCCTAGTCAAACTAGGAGCATACAAAACATTGTTCAAATTGCTTCCAAATCATTTGGAAGCTTCATGATTACCCTTTACCCTTGGCAACACTTGCCTTGGGTGCGGGGTGAGGCCTCTTCTTGTCCCCACCTTCATTGATGAGAACGGGTAAAACCTTTTTACCCATGGCCGCCTCGGCAGTTTGAGCATAGAGTGTAGCTCACTTATGTTTTTGTCCCACCCGTTCATGTTATAATTCATAACAAAGTTGTCAAACCTTTTTGACAAAGAGTTGAGGATCAAATCCTTAGCCAACTCTTTTGAGACGGGACAATTCAGCCTTTCGAGGCGGTCAATGTGGCTCTTCATCTTAAGTACATAAGATGAGACCGATTGGGTGTCATCCATACGACATGCATGGAGTGCTCGAACCGTTTCGAAGTGCTCTACCCTTGCTTGTTGTTGGAACGTTTTCTTCAACTGGGTAATCATGTCGTACGCTCCGTGATGTTCATACTCCTTTTGGAGATCTGAAGTCATACTTGCCAACATGAGGCAAGACACTTGGACCAAGTCCTCAGTGTATTTCACCCAATTATTGAAGGCTCCTCATCTTCCTCATTGGGTTGATCAGTAATCAGATCGTCTAAAATATATGACCGTTTCTCTTGCTTAAGAATAATTCTCAAGTTTTGAAACCAATCTATAAAGTTATTATGGTTTAGACACTCCTTTTGGAGAATGGTCCTTAGTGATAGTGAGTGAGCGGACGAGATATCATTATTTTCATTGTTGTTGGTGGCCATCTACAAAATTTAACAAAGTTCAATTTTAGTATTTTTGATATTGTCATATTTTAATTATTAATACCCTTTAAAGTGTCTAATTTTAAAATTCTAGAATCCAACATTACATTTAAATAGTGGTTAGGTGACCTTTATCCCATTATTTAAATTAACAAGGTAGTCAATGTTTGACAATTGCAACCCTTTGCAACTTCTAGAGATATGGGATCGACTTAAACATCATATGTATAGTCGGAATGTTAATCCCATCAACACCATTTGTAAACCACATTTTAGGTGATCCATTTAACATGGTTTGCAAATCAAGTCACCCTACTTACACATACATGTGGGTTTACCAACACAAGTGGTTAGATGACCTTTATCCCATAAATATGGTATTCCCACCTCAAATCACAAGTTTCCTCAAAATGGTTAGGTGACCTTTATCCCATTAAAAGTTTCCAAGTGACTCAAGTGTTGTGCAAAAGGATGGTGTTAAACTTGTTTTCAAAAGAAATTTTAAGTTTTTATAATTCTAGTTTAGAAAACTCTATGTACCTTGTATTTGCATGCTTTCAAACACATGGTACCCTATGGTGCTCTTTTTAATAAAACCCCTTTTATTAAAATCATTAATCCTTTTAATAACTTTTTATTAACCACTTAATGATAAGGAACCATAATTTTTCAGCTTTTTATGTTTGTTAATAAGTTTGTTATGCATATCCATATATCAAACAACAACCATAAAACAAACAACCAAACAAGCATAATCATACAATCACAAGTGCATAACCATAGCCACTAAGTTGACTACACTTGTTTGCCATCACAAGTGTTGTCATTAGGCCTTTCCTTAGGGTTAACAATGACACATCAAAATGTGTCCATGAACTCCCACTTGAATCCACATCCAAATGCTTCAAGTGTCCATGTCTTTTGTGTCCTTCCTTTGTATCTTCCTTTGGTCTCCAACTTGTGCATCTTCTTTTACAAAATTCATATCATAATACAATTTTTATAATAAAAGAAATGCACCTAATCTATTTATTACATAACCAAGAATAAATAAACTACAACCCAAAGATACAAACACAAAATTATAATTACAACCCTTTTGAAAGAATAAAACCAAACATGACAAAACATTCAACCGAATCCAAAACACACTTGGTCAAGGCTATTTTATGCACTAAAACTTGTATCCAAATACAATATCCAAGAACAACATGAACCCCTTTTTAACCCTAAAATTTCAGCCAACATAAACCAAGATTTTAGGGTTTTTTGTCCAAACAACATAATCAACCACTTGACTTTAATCTTTCAAGTTTTATTTTAAAGCATGTAAAATAAAACTTGAAAGACAAGGGATTCACATATCCATAACAAATCAGCCCCTAATGGGTTGAAAAGTCCAACAAAACTAACTTTTCTTGGACTTTTGAAGCAAGTTTTCCACATAACCGGCTCTAGATGTCATTGTTGGGTTTGTGACAAGGTTATCAAAGATTGTTTAACAATTTAAACAAAAACGCAGCGGAAATATGAACATATATATTATGTTTAGATTCTGAAAATTAAACATTTTATATGTCAAGATAAGAAACCCAAGAACAAGGATCAAATATATGTGAAAAGAAATGCTATCAAACATAAACAACCATAGGGTGTTTTAGAATACAACCTTTCTAAGAGCAAGAAGATGAGATGGATGTTAGATGAAGGAGATGATGTTCTTGAATGGAAGCCTCCAAAGAAGAAGACCTCAAGCTTGTATACCCACAAGCTCTTGCAAAACACCTAACTTGTTAGGAAGTTGAACACCAATTCTCTTCTTCTTCTTGCAAATCCGAAAATCAGCCAAGAGAAACTTCAAAATCAGCCTACAAATTCGAATTTTTCAGCCAAGAGAAGGAAGAAAAGAGAGCTTTTTGCATGTGTGTGAGAGAGAGTGTGTTAGTATGGAGTGCAATAGTGTTTAAGTCTTGTATTAAAACAAGAAAATGAATCCCAAGGAGGGCAACCAAGGGCTACCGAAAATTAAGTTTAAAATTGGGTTCCCACCCATTTTAATTTTATAAATATATCACACTCTTTAACACCTAAGTTTGTAAAATTAAAACCCTTTTAATTTTATAACTTGAACACACTTCTATTTGTTATTATTTAACCCACTTAATTACTAAAACAAATAATTTCTCATGAACAAATTATCCATATAATGTTGTTCTATTTTAAAAGCAATGTTTTAGAAACCCATTTTCTAAATTGGTGTCAATATTTATTTGTTTGATCTTATCAACAAATAAATATTTATTGGTGTTTGTTTAGTTTGTTATTGGGTATGACCCGCCTTGGATCATAACGTATTAACCACATCAATCTTGTATGTGTCTTGGGCATACAATATCCAACAGAAACTTTCCTTCGAAAGATATTTTGGTCTCGAAAGAAAGGAATACTTCCGAAGTACTAAATCCTGCTGCAGTGATAGCAAGATCTTCCGAAGATCCAGTCATCAAAACTTCCGAAGTCATCAAAACTTCCGAAGTGTTGAAGGTCAAGTCTACGCTTCCAATGGTGGTGTGGAAGACAAAGAAAGACCAAGTGCTTGAAGTTCTTCATCAACATCAACAAATGATCCTCAAAATATGACAATAGGATTAATTACTGTTGCATTGTCTTCAACTTCTTTTGATGAGCCCAAGACCAATAACGGTTGGGTTTCCAAATGTAACTAATCATCTCTTTTATGCAGGAACAACTCAAGACAAACAAGAAGGTATGGATCATTGATAGTGGCTGTTCCAGGCACATGACATGCAATAGGTCACTACTCTAACATTATGAAAGGATTGATGGAGGACCAGTTGCTTTTAGAGGGGATGTTGGTGGTTACATTACAGGAAGAGGCAGGGTCACAAATGGTAAGCACAACATTGAGAAGGTAAACTTTGTCAAGGAGCTTGGATACAATCTTTTGAGTGTATCTCAATTTTGTGATCAGAGAAACAACATGCTCTTTATTGAGCATGACTGCATTGTTCTCAGGCTCGGGGTGGTCATTCCTCATGAGCATATCCTGCTCAGAGGCCCAAGGAAAGGGAACATGTACAATATGGATTTGAAAGAAACATCTCCCTCGGGAGAAGTTTCATGCTTTCTATCTAAAGCCAGTAGTGATGAGACTTTCCTCTGGCATAAAATAATGTACAATGTAAACTTTAAAAACATGAATAAATTAATTAAGAATGATTTGGTAACTGGAATGCTAAAGAAAGAGCTTACAAGTGATGACCATTGTGTTGCATGAGCAACACAAGGTATCTCACAAGCCAAAGGAAAGAAACTCCATCACCACTCTCCTCTACTTATTACATATGGATCTCTTTGGCCCCACTAGTGTAATGAGTCTAGGAAGGACCTCTTATTGCTTGGTGATCACAAATGACTTTACAAGATTCACTTGGGTCTTCTTTCTTAGAACTAAGGATGCGACCCTAGAGATTCTGAAGAATATCATCTTAAAGAATGAGAATCAATGTGATCACAAGGTCAAAACGATAAGATGTGATCAGGGAACTGAATTTAAGAACCAAATCCTTGATACATTCTATGATGAAAAAGGTATTACAAGACAATATAGTGCTCCTAGGACTCCTTTGCAAAATGGTGTTGCTGAGAGGAGATTCAGGACACTAATTGAAGCTGTAAAAAATTTGTTGTCTGACTCTAAAATGCCCATCACCTTCTGGGCAGAGGCAATGAAAACTCCTTGCTATGTGCAAAACAGAGTTTTAATAGTTAAGACACATGGTAAGACTTCTTATGAACTTTGGCATAAGAGGAAACCTTTCATTGGTTTTCTCAGGTCATTGGATGTCCTTGCACCATCTTGAATACCAAAGATCAAATTGCCAAGTTTGATAAAAAATCAGATGATGGACATTTCATTGGTTAATCTTCTTAAGCCAAGGCTTATAGAGTATACAATCTCAGAACTAGAGTAGTTGAGGAGTCAGCCAATGTGACTTTCAATAAGCACACTCCCAGTTACCAACTGTTTTAACAAATCTTGTGAGCATGTTTCAGGGTCTACATATTTCAATAAGCACACTCCCGGATTCTTAAATCCATTTCATATATATTCCGGTCCTGATTGTCTATTTGATCTTGATTCAGTTACCAACTGTTTTAACAAATCTTGTGAGCATGTTTCAGGGTCTACATATATATTACCTACAGGTGATCCTGACCCAAGATTTGAGCTGAAAAGACCTTCAAGCTTGGCAACTTCACCTCCAGTTATAACTAACACTGCAAATGAAGTTTCTATCAGCACAACAATGACAAATTCAACTGATACATCTAAGATGCCTTCAAATTCCAGCTCAGAGGCTCAACAGTCAGATAAAGAAACTTCAAATATATAAGATCATGGTGGTGGTGAAAGTGATCAAGAATTTCTTGATGCTGATAACCACTCCATTGAAGACAACATTAATGATGTCACACACTCATTGGATCAAGTCACTCTTGATAAATGTGTTGATCTGGAGGTTGAATCATCAATGCTAAATCTAAACTTCTTTATATCTCTTCAAACAACATGTTGTGATCCCTCAGCTAAGGATCCATAAGTCTCACCCTACCACAAACATCATTAGAAATGTTGAGACATGGGTAAGAACAAGAGGACAAACCCATGATGCAAATGGTTGTTTAGAAACAAGAAGGATGATAGAGGACTTGTCATAAAAAATAAGGCAAGACTAGTTGGGTTGAAGCTTAAGAAGATTGATGAGGCTTTAAATAATGGAATTTGGGTTGAAGCTATGCAAGAGGATCTGGTTCAATTCAAAAGGCAAAAGGTTTGGAACTTATTTCCTCTTCTTAAGGGAAGACTACCATAGAAACCAAATGGGTGTTTAGAAACAAGAAGGATGATAAAGGACTTGTCATAAAAAATAAGGCAAGACTAGTTGTTTAAGGATACACACAAGAAGAAGGAATTGACTACACAGATGTCTTTGCTCCTATAGCAAGACTTGAAGCTGTCAGGATATTCCTAGCTTTTGCTACATTCAAGAACTTCAAGGTCTACCAACTTGATGTCAAGTGTGCTTTTCTCTATGGGGTGATTGATGAAGAGGTGTATGTCAGACAACCACCTGGGTTTGTAGATTCTGATCATCCTGATTATGACTGTAGGCTTGATAAGGCTCTTTATGGGTTGCACCAAGCACCAAGAAAGTGGTATGAGACTCTATCTTAGTACCTCTTCATCAAAGGAACAGGAAATGACTTAATGCTAGTTCAAGTGTATGTAGATGACATTATCTTCGGGTCAACTAATCCAATGCTCTACAAAGACTTTGAGAAGCTGATGAAGGATAGATTTAAAATAAGTGCCATGGGGTAACTCAATTTCTTTCTAGGATTTCAAGTGAAGCAAGTTGAAAATGGCATCTTCATAAGTTAGTCAAAGTATGTACAAGACATACTTTATAGATTCAACTTGACTGATGGTAAGGTTGCTAAGACACCCATAGCCAGAAACCACTTCTTTGGACCTGATCTTGAGGGGGAGTATGTCGATGAACATCTTTACAGAGCTATGATTGGGTCTCTTATGTACCTCACAGCTAGCAGGCCTGATATCATATTTGCCGCATGTATTTGTGCAAGATATCAAGCCAACCCCAAGATGTCACACCAGGTCACTGTCAAGAGAATTTTAAGATATCTCAAAGGTGATCCAACACTTGGCCTTTGGTATCCAAAGAATTCTGACTTCAATCTGTATGCCTATACAGATAGTGACTATGGTGGCTGCAACATGATTGGAAACTCTACATCAGGGGGATGTAAATTTCTTGGTGGAAGGATAGTCTCTTGGCAATGCAAAAAACAATCTTGTGTGTCTGCATTAACTGCTGAAGCTGAATACATTGTTGCTGCAAGCTGCTGTGCTCAAGTTCTTTGGATTCAAAATCGGATGCTGGACTATGGATTCAACTTCAAGGAGACTCCCATCCACATAGACAACAAAAGTGCTATCTCTATCATAGAGAATCATGTGCAGCACTCAAGGACAAAACACATCAATATCACGTATCATTTGATTAGAGATAACTTTAAAAAGGGATTAATGAAATTAGTCAAAGTTAACACAAATGAACAATATGCTGATCTATTCACCAAAGCTTTTGATGAGCAGAGATTTAAATATCTTGTATCAGCTATTAGGATGATTAACTTTGAGTAGCTTTTCATAAAACTTAATTATATTATTTCTAACAACTGTGTGTCCTAAGTTGTGTATTTTATCACTTTCATAAGCCCTTGTTTACTATGAAAGAAAAATCTTTTTGAAAGATATTCCTTAGATTTTTGAAAATTTTAATCTTTTTAACCTTCGGAAGATATGTATTATCGTCGGAAGAAACTTGAGTAAAGCTTTCCGGTGTAACTAGCAGTGAACGTACTATTACGATCCCAACAAATAACTACTTCAGTAGATTTACCTTCGACAGATATTTTAGAAATATCTTCCGAAGCTTAAATTTTACTTGAGTCCTTGTATGTTTTTTGAAAAAGAATTTTCTTCCGAAAGCAATTTACTCTCGGAAGTTTTATTCTACTTAGAATAAAAACTCTGAGCTTTAAATCTCTTTCGAAGCAAAATTTTTAAAACTCTTTGGAATATCTTCCAAAGTCATTTTGCCTTTGGAAGCTTTTTCATCAACAACTTCCGAAGCTAAATTACCTTCGGAAGCTTTTTAGACTTCCAAGAAAACTACCTTTTTGGGTACTTTTTCAGAGGTGGGACCGACATCCGGATTCTTAAATCCATTTCATATATATACCCAACGGTTCCCCCCATCTTTCACTCTCTTCTTCATCTGAACTATTCCAAAAATCTAAATTCACCCACAAACCACCTTTGATCTTCACTTTCTTCGACCTTAAGCTTTCTGAAATGGCCAACCTAAACCGCAGTAATAGCCTAGATTTTTCCACGCAACTCCACAGGAAATATAATCAATTTGCTCAGTTGGACTCTGAGGAAGATCCTAGTTTCTCAGAGGTTTGTCAATTCTTGACTCTATCCAACTACTTCACCTCCCTTACCATTGATCCTCCTCTCTATCAGGATCAGTTGTTAGAATTCTAGAAGACCTGCCAAGAGGTCATCATGGATCGGGAGAAGGCACTGTCTGCCACAGTCTAGGGGAGGACAATCTTCATCACTCCAGCCATCATCAACACTCATCTTCAGCTGGATGATGAAGAAGGTGAGTTGTCCTTTTCAAAGGAAGCTGTCAATCATTCTTTTGAGCAGATGGGCTATGAGGGGGATTTCTCTGTAAAGACCTTCAAGAAAGGTAAGGTCTCATCCCAGTGGAAGTACCCACTTCATATGGTCATCCACAGCTTGTCCAACAAGCATGTGGGGTGGGACCAGATTCCTAAAGATCTCTCTTTCATTGTCCATAGAATGGTTCAGGGGTCAAATTCACGTACTTTCAATTTGTTTATACAAATTTACTTGCTAACTTAGACTCCTTAGAGTACTATATGTTCCCTAGATATGTTCAACATATTCTTAACTGTGAATTGGGCTCACAGTTAAGGGGATTAGGTAATATTCTTAAATTTGGTCTGATGAAGCCCGACATCTTTAAAATAATAAAGAAGCCAACTATAGGCTTCTCTGGGGTAGATTCAACCCTTGTACTAAAAATGTTAGAGCTGATTGCTCAAGGTGACAACCTAGCAACACAAGCTAGTGTTAAACCCACACCTCCTACTTCTCAACCACCCAAACAACCACAAACACTCCTCACCTACCAAAAAAATCCAAACAAACCCCTGCTCAAGCTATTGAGCTTGTGCAGGCCCCCATATAATCACCCATACAGGAAGAAGTGGACACTAAAGCTCCCACTCTTTTGAGGAGCAAACCACTCCCATCTCTTCACGAATTAGTGCTGAGGTTCCTCATGCTCAGCCTGATGAGCTCATTAGCCCATCAGCCTTAAGTCTTCACTCTAAGTCTTAACACTCAAGTGAACAACCTTCACGAGAAAGTTACCATCCCCAGCCTCTAGATCTAAACCAACTCCCAACATAGAATTCTATGATGATGAAGACATAGGATTCAATGAGTACCATGAGTCTCTCTACTCCTCCCCTACTCAAAGAGAGATGAGTGCTCCTGATTCTCCTATGTCTAGCCTACATCATTCGCCCATTACTAAGGTGGATCTCCCTAAACCTGTTCAGGAGGTCCATATGGAAGAGGCTCTCACTTTACAAGTGATTACATCATTCAGACCTGACCATGGCAACTTGGCCTATTGACACTTCAACTGAAGCTGTTAGTTAGTAGGGGAAATCTAGCAGCCAAGAACCCTATGCTGGTGGTGAGAGTGAAGACTTTGGTCTAAATTCTCTCATCCCTTAATGATTCTTCTGATGAAGATGAGGGGAACATGAGACTAAAGGTGCAAAAACTGACAAAAACCTGCCCCTATTTAGACTCTAAGGTTAGTCACCTTGAATCTCAGGTGACTACCTTGCAAAATAGGGTCAGTGATCAGCAACTTGAGATATCTTACCTTAAAGCAAAACTAGCTGGGAGACCTTTAAGGAGAGCTCATCCAGAAACTCAAGAACCTGTGAATGTGATTTACCTAACTCCTAGCTCACCTGTGGAAGTGGGTGATGCTACCAAAAAGGAGGAGAAAGTCATAGCAATCACAAAACCTGAGAGTTGTTCACAGAGTATGGATATTGAGGACTCACCATCCTCACTTGCAGTTGTCCAGGCTCAGCAACCTCCTAAAGTTCAATTTGATGTGGACTCACTCATACAACAACTGTTTGAGGAGGGGATTCCAAGGGCTATGTCAACTCCACCCCAAAGGAGCTTCTAATTACATTATTGGGCGGAGGTATGATGGTGATAGAAGAACCCTCATACTTCAAAGAGCTCAAGGACAGCAAGAATTCTTTAGTTTCAGACCTTGAACTACTATGAAGGTCTTGACCTGGTCAACATGCCACTCGCCAATCCAAGCCAATCTAGGCAAACTGACAGGATGACTATAAGGATTCAAGACTGGATTGTTGAAGTTTTTAAAGCAATAAGAAAAATCCGAGCATGCAATGTCATTGGTCAACTGGATGTTAAGGTGGACCCTAATATTAGCTTCAAAGGAAAAACCTTGACTGAAGGCCTAGTGACAGAACTTGTAAGCTCTGTCGCACAACCAGCAACTTCAACAATCCATTCCATTAGTGAAACACCTACTGGTGAAGGTGTATCACAACCTCTATCTGGCTAAAGCATGGAAGCTACTACAAGCAATGAAGGCCAATGCTCTCTCCAACCTGAGTCATAAAGGTCAGTGGGTGACAAAGGGAAAAAGATAATGACTCCTGAGGAGATTGAGGAGGAGAAGAGAGAGAGGAAGAGGAAGCTAAGGGGAGATAGTTCCATTAGGTTCTTAGGCTTTATAAAAGCTGCAATCAGGGCTGCCCCCAGACCAAACACTCAAGGTGATGAGTTGAGGGCAGTCAGGATTACTTACCTACAGACCCGAAACTATGACATAGATGAGATCATATCTCTCCCCTTAGAGGAACTCAATGAACTGGCTAACATGGAAGTGTCAAAAGAGATGAAGGAAGCAGAAGAGGCAAGGTGGCTCCTCCAAATCAAAGAAGAAAAGAGACAGAAAAGACAATACAAACATATTCCCACTCTCTCTCCTGTTCAAAAGAGCCCTTTGCAAGAGACTGTGGCAATAGAAGAACCTCAGGTAGACAAAGAAACTTACATGCAAAACATGATAAACTACTTGAGTGCCACAGGACTCTACCAGACAGCTGCACTTGTTTTCTTGTCCTTTGTGTATATTGAGTTTGAGTATCTGAATTAACTTGAACTTCAAGTACTCAAAGAACAAAAGGCAACAAAGAGAAAAATAAGGGAAGAAGTTGCAAAGTCAAGAGCCATAATCCAAAAAAGTATGAAGAAGTCTGCTAACAGACAAAGGATGATGAGCTTCTTGAAGCTATATGGATTCTCCGAAAGGAGATTGACCCAATGTCTCTATCCACTATGGATGAGCACATCAGGGAAATCAAGCAGAAGATCAAGAGAGGAGAGCTCATTACTTACACTCCTTACCAAGTCAAGCCTCCTGAAGTGGAGGTTAAGGTTTAACAATTTAAGACAACATAACCTGGACCTCCTTCTGAGTCTCAGCAAGCTTTATATTCTGATCCACAACATAGTCAAACTTCCTCTCCTTATGAACTTGTGAGGGAGGTAGACCCAACTAAGAAAGACGGGACTGAACAACAAGGTGTTGCAAGCCAGTCTTCTCCGTTGAAGCTTCCAAATAGAAGAAAAGGATGACCTGTGACCTAAGTCAAAGAAGAAAAAGTTAGAGTCATCCACCCCAAAAACCTCAAGATGAATCAGATCATCCTGAGAGAGTGCAAGAAGAGTAGCTCAATCAATTCCAATTCAAGTGGCTCCTCTTGCATCAGAAAGACCCATCTTATCCTGGACCTTCACTACTAATCCAAAAAAGATAGCATGTGATCAGAGATCAAGGTGGTGAAGATGTCTACATATGGCAAGTCCTGTTCAACCAACTCTGCATGATCTCTTTGAGATGAGAAGACACTATGAAAGTGTGTGATCCTAATGATCCATGAACCATTTATGAAGAGGGGTATGGTCATCATCATGATGAGGACTGTCAAATCTAAGGTCTTCAAATGTTTGGTAGCATCAGCCTAGGGGGTTTGTAAGGGTTCATATAAGCTGATGCAGCCAAAACATCCAAAGTCTTCTGTATGGATGAACTGTAGTACAGAAGTAGAAATGTTTCGGAAGTTTTACACAAGCACTAGAAAATATTCTTAGTGTAGAATCTTCCGAAGCCAAGACAACATCTTTCGAAGCCAAAGTGAAGTCTTCGAAGCTTCAAAGACAAAGTCTTCGAAGCCAAAGATGAAGACAAATTTCTTCCAAAGACTTTTATGAACATGCCTTATTTGATATATTTTACCATAAAGTTGGACCACCTTTCCGCTGCAACTCTGTAAAGTCACAAACTTACATGAGTTGGTGAAAGGTCTATGCTTTTGTAACTGTACATTGAGGTCTTGAGTCCATGCTTTCTACTTTATGTACTTTTATCCTTTTTGTAATATATAGGATGTGAGCTATGGCATGTCATAGTCACAAGTCAAAAGGCAGATATGCCTTTTGACTCTACAATGATTTTGTTGTGTCTAGTCAATTGTATCCGGCTGGCTTTCAAAGTATAGTCGGCTATAGGTGTAGTATAAGTATTTCATGTTCTTGTATCTTTCTTAATGCTTTGTAAACACTTGTAATAGAACTGAGAAAGCAATATATGATCCTGAAACCCAATCTCTTGTGTTCTCTTGTTCGGTCTCTTATTATTACTTGTGTTCTTAGTATCATTCTTGTGGTTATTCAGTTTACGTTTGATTAATGTGGTTATGTTGGTCCATGTGATCGATGAACAGTACAATTGATAGGATAATTTGATCAATATCACATACACAAACCAAATAACAAACAATTGAGAGATGAATATGATGAATCAAGACATAATTGATATTCAAATGAACAAACTCACTCAATAACAATAAGCACAATTGTATTTCAATGAAGTAACTGCTTGAAAATGATAGTTTGCAACAGAATTCCACGTTTAGGGTTTTGCAAACTTATCATGCAAAATGAAATGACAATAGTATATATAGCAGTCATAGTTTCGCTGACAGTTTCGCTACAAGCGAAACTGTCATGCCGAAACTATAGTTTCGCCCGGCAGAACACAAGTTCGCCGGGTGAACCAAAACAGCAAACTGTGAGCGAAACTATAGATTCGCTCACAGTTTCGCTGGACTGCCAAAACTGCTAATAACTATCAAAATACAAAATGAAACTAACACAAGTCCTATTACAATGTAAAATAAACATCTATACTAAAGTGAGTCCAACCTAACATGATCTTCAATACTCCCCCTAGGTTGGACCTCACTGTCTTCACTGCTCTTTGTTTGACTCTTCAGCTCCCGTTTCCTCAGCTGCTGTTGATCTGTCTTCATCCCCTCCTGCAGCAATGTCTTTAGAAGCTTCAGCCACTGATTCTCCAAGATTAGTTTCTGCTTCATCAGCTTCATCCGAATGACCACTAGCTCTAGCAAACTGCCTGGTCAGTCTTGAACGTCCATGGCAAAATCATCTTGTGCTCTCACCTTTTCAGCCAAACTCTTTACTTCTGCCCGTACTCCTCTTATTTTGTTCGCCACATTCATAAACAAGCTTGCCTCCTTTCTTGTTTCCTCACCTGCCCCCGCTTTATATGATTTTCACAGAGAATCAAGAGATCTTCATCACAGAAGCTGAATAACTCCATTGGGTCAAACACCCTAAACTCTTTCCTTGTTTGACTCTAATCACAGCCTCACCAGTGTTATTATCATAGAACCACTTCTCAAAGTCCTGTAAACGAGGAGGAAGAGGATCAGCCAGTCTTACTCTGTTTACAGTCTTAGGCGGTTTGACTCTCAAAACAATTCTCCCTTTCCCAGTCTCCCAGTCTTTATCTTTCTTAGATCTCTTTCGTTCAGCCTTCATAAATCCAAATGATTCAAAATTATCATTAAGACATTTTTAATCTCCTTCTCTAGAAATACTGCCCTTTCACTTAAATGAGCATTAATCAAAGGCAAGGTGGCTAGCCGTCTCAGATCCCATTTAGGCAAGGTCTTAAACGCCTTCCTCTTGAGCATGTAACTGATATTACCCCCCTCTTCTTTTAATCAACAACCTCTTAAGAAAGGATTATAACACCAGCTGATTATTTCTTGTCTGCCTCTTTTCTACTCAAACCCTCATATTTTGAACAGGAGGAGTGAGTTCTTCAGCCTCTTCTCCTTTATCAACAATCACTCTTACCATCTCAAAACACGTCATTCTCATCATCTCCCTTTTAGCCACATACACCAAAGGTCTCTCATCTACTTCATAGAATTCGGTTCACAAATCATAATCAACAACTATGCTCACTCCTCTTCTTCATCAATCAACCCTTTTCCTTTATCTGATACTTCCTCATGAGTAGCTGTAACAATCACTTCTTCTCCCAAAATATCCTTATCAAAATCAAACTGTAGATTAACAAACCCGCCTCAACAATCTCATCTTCATCATTTCTGCCAGCCTCTTCTCTTGGAATCTCTTTTCTCTTGTTTCAGTATCAGCTGCTCCAGAGGTGCCCTCTCCTACCTTGGATGAGGTACCCACATTCAAGAATGGGTACTTAGATATATCAGTCATATCATCTAACTCAGATTGAGTTAGTTGACTGGGTAGGTAGCAGCAGCAGCAGCTTTCATCTGTGAAATTTTTCAAATAACCTCTTAATCAAACTAGTTTGATCAACCAACATCTTTTCATTCCGTCAATGACCTCATCTTTCTGTTCTCCAATCTCCTGATTCATCAGTTTAGTCTTTATCATACTTAACTCATTTGCCAATGAAGTATTTAGACCACGAATCACATCCTCATCAAGACCAGCACTAGCTTCTTTCCCTGCTGTGTGAAACCCTCATGTCTATGTTTGTTCTTCGTTCAGGCTCAACAAAGTCAGTTCTCTTTTTAGACCTTCGTTCCTTCTCCACCCTTATCTCTTCTGCTTGTGTATCTATTCTTCTTCAAAATCATAATCTTTCTCTTTTGCATATCTCTTTCTTTTCTTAGCTGCATCAGCTTGTTTCACCCTTGTTTCCTCAGCTCTTTTGTTTCAGACTCATCGACCCGTCTGATATAATTCCATCGCTCTGGGGGGTACATGTTTTCCCAGAGATGGGTTATTTTACCACTGAAATCATGGCGTATAGCACAGCAATCTGCAAAATATCCGAGGGTTCATCTGAACCAATCTCTTAACTTCACCATGTTAGGAACATCAGGAATCAAATCATCAATAATCATCTGAATAAAACGAGGATATAACAACCATTTATCCTTTTTCACCGCCATCACATTTTCTGCCATACACGCGAAGATCAATCTAGCAATGTTTGCTTTCTCTCCTTTGCAACATATCACCATAGCTTTGGCCCAGTCAAGGTTAAGTCCATCGATCCACCCTTACGGTGATCTAAGCACATAATAAACACGTGAGCTATATATCTCCATTCTTTAGATAAAAAGGACTTTTTAATCTCTTCCTCGAACCAAAGACTGGTCCCTCATATCCCATTTGCCTGAAAGCTTGGAATACTTCAGATTCCGTCATATCAACTTCATCACCAGTATCATCTTCCAGTCTAAGAATCCTCGACACGTTCTCAGCAGTAAGTAATAGATATCATGATCAAGCACTCTAGCTGTGATCCTCTGAACATCTCCTCCGTGTTGTATTCAGCTGATCTCCAAAAGTCTCTAATGTGAAGATCATAGATAGTGGGAGAGTGAGAGATAGCATATGCAATGGGTGATCTTTGGAGCCATCTAATACAATCCCGAAATCCGGCCGCCTTTGGCAAAGTATCATCTAATATGGCAGTAATGTTATTCTCTCGTCAAACTTGAGATTCGCCATAATAACCTGAAAAGATCAACAAATAAATTTGAATAAGAAATACTGAAAATAAGAAAAAAAGATACAAACAAAAGAAACAATCAATTTCGGCAAGCGAAACAATAGTTTCGCTCACTAAGACATGATAGATTCGCTGAATCAAAGACAGTTTCGACAAGAAAAACAAACAGTTTCGACGAGCGAAACTATAGTTTCGCTCATAGAAACTTGTTAATTCGCAGAACAAAAAGTACTTTCGACAAGATTAGAATGATTCAAAGTAGTTTCGCAATTAGTTTCACCAAAATTAATTTAGTTCGCTATTACAAATTAGTTTCGCTGACTTAGGAAAATATAGACGAAACTGTGAAATAAGGATTAGTCATTGCGAAATTAGATAAGATATGGCGAAACTGTTAAGTTCGCTCGGACAGCATAACTTTACAGTTTCGCTGAAAGAATGTGAACTTTCGTTCAATTTCGCTGAAACTTCAGTAGTTTCGCTGAACGAACAGCGAAAAACCACCGAAGCGACAAATCCAAATCTTGATAAATCATGATGTAATCCAGATTAAGGAGTCAATCTAAGTTCGAAACTCACATACGAAATGAAAAGCACTCAAAATCAGTCCAAAACACAATCACAAATCAAAATCGCCGTGGTATGACACTAAACAAAAAAACCTAAAAGACGACATGAACAATTCGCGAAGTTATGAAGAAAATTTCGCAAAATGACTTATATAGCCAACAGTTTCGCTGGCAGCGAAACTATAAATTCGTCAAGCGAATTTACAGTTTCGCTCAGTGAAACTGTAATTTCGCTAAAAGATAACTGGTTAACAACTTATAAGCTAACCTAGCGAAATTGCAGTTTCGCTTAGAAGAAGCTATCAGCGAAAGAATAATTTCGCACCAATTTAATTTTTTTTAATTAATTTTTATTATTATTATTATTATATTTTTTATTATTTTTTTTATTACAATAATACTCAAAGGAAGCACATCACATAATGAGATCTAAAATAATCAGAGATCACATTCTCTAAATATTTTAGAACATAATGATGATTAAAAATCATCTACCAGTCATGAGATCATACTGAATACAAGATCTGATCACAATCTGCACAGAAACAACTGAAATTAGAACAAATCAATAACGATTGCTGATATAATTGTCCACTTAAACTCATGCCTTATCCTTTTTCAAACAACAGCTTATGATTCATTTAAGGTTCGATTAGATGCTTTAGAATGCTAAGACCCCACAATCATTTGGTAAAAACCCTCACCCAACCTCAGGATTTATTGAATTATGAATCAATCTTCATGAACAAGATTTGTGGATAAGTGTGCAAATGATTATACACAGAATATTTCATTCTGAGAGAATTCATCGATAAGATGATTTGACATAATTATATCAAAATGGTAAGAGCTCCAGATCTATACTCACGTATAACAGAGGAGATAACCATTTGAACATGTGCTGATGAGAGCTCCAGGTCAGTACTATCGTACAGCAGAGGAGATCATCACTCCAGGTCAGTACTCACGTACAGCAGAGGAGATAAGCACAGACACAAGACATCTTGACACAAAATAAACCAGCAGAGAATGATGACATAACAAAGCAAAATGAACGAAAGATTCATTCTCAATCCAATTTTGTCAGGACTCAGTTTTTGTGCAATCCAAATGAATGAGTAAATCCAGGCATTCTTAAGCATAAAGTTTAATTTAATCATAAAGCTGCTGTCTACTTCATTCATCAGGCTGAGTCTATCAAGCATATCGTCAAAGAATCTGATCCATTTCTTTTTATTTTAATGTGAAACAGAATCTAGTAACAGTTACTATCATTTCTCATAGAATTACTGGTCATGTAAAAAAAATATTTAGAGAATATACAATCATTTCTCATCATGTTAAATCCGATCTCAGAATACTGATATTACTCCCCCAAATTTTTATTTTCATTTGTCTATAATTAAATAAAATTGTAACTTGATTTTTTATGTTTTTTTTTATTTTTTTTAATTATTATCAAAGAAATAGAAAATGAAAATTTAAAAAGATATTAACCCAAGCATAGAAATCAATTCATAAAACGAGGTTTATCAAACGTTTTTGTGAAAAGATCAGCTTTTTGATTTTTTATATCGATGGGAATAATATTAATGAAACCCTTCTCCTGAGCATCACGAATCGCATGAATTCGGGTTTCAATATGCTTGTGCGAGAATGATGAATGGGATTTTTAGCAATTCCAATGGCAGCCTCATTATCACAGAATAAAGGTGTATGAAGGAAATTAATTCCATAATCAATCATTTGGTGTTGGATCCAGAGAACTTGAGAGCAGCAGCTAGCAGCAGCAATATATTCAGCTTCCCCTGTAGAAAGAGAAACAGTAGTTGTTTGTTTCTTGCTCTGCCAAGATACCAGACAATTTTCCAAATATTGACAACCTCCAGACACAGATTTTCTGTTTAACCTGCAACCATTGGAATCACTATCAGAATAAGCATGTAAATCAAAATTTCCACCATATGGATACCACAGTCCGAGACGAGATGATCCTTTGAGATAACGAAATATTCGTTTGACAGCTTTCTCATGAGATTCCTTTGGAGCCGACTGATATCTAGCACAGTAACCAACAGCAAAAGTGATATCAGGACGACTTGCAGTAAGATACATGAGAGAGCCAATCATAGATCGAAAAAGATGAGGATCAACTGGTTTTCCATTTTCATCTGGAGTGAGACACGTCTGAGCAGTAAAAGGAGTCATTTCAGTAGACGCATCATCCATTTTAAATTTCTTCAGAATATCTTTAATGTACTTCTCTTGGTGAATAAGAATTCCTTCTTTCTGTTGTTCAACTTGCAACAAGAAAGAAGCACATTTCACCCATCATGCTCATTTCAAACCTTTGGCTCATCACTTCTTCAAACTCTCTACACAATTGAGAGTTTGTGGATCCAAAAATAATATCATCGACATACACTTGAACAAAGATCATTTCACCATTCACCTCCTTCTAAATAAGGTCATATCAATGGTACCACGAGAATAACCATTGCTTAAAAGATATTGTGTAAGAGTCTCATACCAGATTCTGGGTGCTTGATGAAGCCATACAAAGATTTATCAAGCTTATACACTTTATCAGGAAAATCAGGATCTTCAAAGCCTGGTGGTTGACACACATATATCTCTTCATCAATGTCGCCATAGAGAAAAGCACATTTCACATCCATCTGGTACACTTTGAATTGTTTATGAGCAGCATGAGCAAGAAATATACGGATTGCTTCAAGACGAGCAACTGGAGCAAAGACTTCTGTATAATCAATTCCTTCTTCTTGAGCAAAGCCTTGCACTACAAGTCTAGATTTGTTTCGCACCACCACACCCCGATCATCTGGTTTGTTCTTAAATACCCATTTTGTACCAATTGGATACTTGTTGGGAGGTAAATCAACTAAAGTCCAAACCTTAAGCTTCCTGAACTGTTGAAGTTCCAACTGCATAGACTCTACCCAACACGGATCTTGTAGAGCAGCATGAACATTTTTAGGAACAATTTGAGAAATGAAGCATGAGAAAAGACAAACATTAATCAGACCGGATTGACTTCGTGTGCGAACACCATCAGAAACAGATCCAATTACATTATCAAGCGGATGATCTTTCAAAGTTTTATAATCACCTGAAGAAGGAAAGATAGTTGAAGAAGTATCAGCCGCCGGAGAAAGAGTAGATGAAGGTGTATCAATGACAGGTGTTGAATCAGGTAAGTTAGGAGATGTAGGAGATAAAGAATCAGATAATGGAGCTTGATCAGGCATCGGAGACGATGAGCTGACATCAATTGAAACAGCATCAGTTACTTGTGGAATTGATGGAACAGACGATGAAGATGATGGAATAATATTCGTTTGAGTACATGGACTTGACGTATCATCATCGAAAACTGGCAAATTAAATGAATTGAACACAGTATCGGAATCAAAGAACCATGCAGGTTCAGATTTAACTTCAGAAGGATTTGATTCTTGCCAGTCAACATAAAATGACTCTTGAACAATACGTGTTCTCTTGTTGTAAACTCGGTATGCCTTTTGTGAAGAAGAATATCCAACAAAGTAACACTCGTCAGAAACAGCCCAAAATTTTGTCTTTTGAGCTTGAGTATTCAGAAGCGTACAAGAACATCCAAATGGGCGAAAGAAATCAATTAGTGGCTTCCTCTTATGAAAAAGTTCATAAGGAGTCTTCACTTTATCTTTCACAATTAGCACTCTGTTTAAAACATAAGATGCACAATTAACAGCTTCAGCCCAGAAAATGAAGGTAATGAGGATTCTATCAACATTGTACGAGCAGCTTCCACAAGAGTACGATTCTTTCTTTCTGCAATCCGTTCTGCTGGGGTGTTCTTGCAGCACTAAATTGTCACGATCCCTTTTTGAGCACAAAATGAGTCAAGAATCTGATTTTTAAATTCAGTGCCATTGTCACTTCTTAATCCCATAACTCTTTTCTTACTGACTGATTCAATAGAAATGATTAATTTCTGCAATTCCTCTGCAACTTCACTTTTGTGAGCAAGAAACCTCACCCATGAATAACGTGAAAAATCATCTGTAACAACAAGACAAAAGACTTTTTAGCAATTGATTTAACACTAATTGGCCCAAATAAATCAGTATGTAACAACTCTAGAGGACTTGATATGCTATTTAAAAGTTTAGGCTTATGAGGTTCTTATGTTGTTTCCCTTTGGCACATGCCATGCATTTTTCAGTAACAGAGAAATCTTTTAAAGGAAGTCCTCTAACAAGATTGTTCTTTACTAATTATTAATTATCTTAAAATTGACATGGCCTAATCGACGATGCCACAAGAGTGACTCAGAGGTTGATGCTTTTGAGAGAAGACAAGTTGCAGTAGCTTTGACTCATTAGAATTCATATCAAGAAGATATGTATCGTGTTTCCTTGGAGCACGCATGAGAATTAAATCTTCTGGAATAGCTATCTCTGATTTCAAAAATAAACATTCGTAAATTTAAATAGAACTGGAATATCTTTATCACAAATTGAGAGACGCTCAGAAGATTAAATGCCAATTCAGGAACATGGTTGACTTTTTCCAGAGTAAGAGAGCCATTGGTAACTTCTCCTTGTCCAATCATTTTTCCACCCTTCTTGTCTCCAGCAAATGCCACATATCCTCCATCGATAATTCGATAATTAGTCAACAAATCCTTTAATCCCGTCATGTGTTTGGAACAGCCGCTATCAACATGCCACAGACTGTTTACAATCTTTGAAGAAGATCCCTGAAATGAATGAACAAATCATTTAGCCAGGAGTAATAGGGACCCAAGATTGAACAACTTTTGTTTTAAAGAAGCTGATTTTTTATGAAAGAAATTATTAACCAATTTTGTCAATTTATTCCCAAAACAATTTCTATTAGAGGATCTTTCAATCAAAGGGCAATTTTTGATAAGATGATCCTCTTCACCACACCTGAAACAATGATGTTTGAATCTAGGTCGATGATGTGATGAGGTAAAAATAGGATCAATAATAATCTCCTCATCACATTCAGACAAACTAGAATCAACATCACTGAATGTCTCATACATCTCATGATGTTTTTGTTTATTTGACTCAAAGTTATTCTTTACAAAATCAGAACTTGATTCTTCTGACAAATCAGTAAAACTCGTACCATTGGTACCAGTTTCAGATGAAGACGAACTGCATTTTTCTGAAGATGTCATATTTAATGGTATGAAAGATGGAATAGGTTGAGAAAAGAACTTTTCAAAAGAATTAGTTTTAAGTTGCTCAGTTGTTTTAGGTGAAACATCAGATTCATTGCATTCATAACCAGAACAAAAATCATCACTATTAAGATTTGAATTACAAGATGAAATAGAACAATCAGGAGAACATGAGACATTCAAGTCTGTTACATTTGAACTAGAAACAAACACTGAATTTAAACTAGACTTATTATCTAAAACAGACTGCTGTTTTTCAGGTGTACTAGAACTAGTGCATCCAAGCCCACTAGTTGGTCCATAGTCGTAGTCTTCACGAATGTACTTAGAGTTATTCCCAACTAAACCTGCAGACATACTGTCAGTATCTGATTGATTAAATCATTAGAAGGATGAGGAACAGGCATAGGAGAATAACAATATGTACTAGGAGGAGGATAAACCTGTACATTTTCATAACCCAAACCTGTTTTAATTCTTGCTCCCCGTTGAGATTTACAAAGATCATCATGTTTCATTCCAGAAATAGTCCATTTATCTAACTTTGACTGAAGTTTGCTTGCTTCAAATTCAGCAAGAGCAACCCGTTCAGTCAAAGTATTAATCTACATTCCTTTCCAAAACAATTCTTTTTAAATGATCAGTTTCTTTTAAAGCCTCATTTAATTTCACAAAATATTTTGATTCATTCATTTTAAGTTCATCATTAATTCGTTTTAAATCCTTTTCATTATCAATTAACAAACGATTAGCCTTATAAACCCAAAAAGTCTAATTTTGCAAGCAGATGAGCACATATCCTGTATTACCTCATAAGGAAGTCCCATTACCATCTTTTCGGCAGCTAAAGCTTTATCGCACATGCATACTGGAGTACTTGATTTCCTTTCCTCAACAGTAGCGGCCGCATCATCCTTCTCTTCCTTTCACAGCTTTTGAATTGTAGTTTCCTCTTTCTTCTCTCCATCATCCTTCTCTTCTTTCTCCTTTACTGAAGATTCATTCTCTCCTTTGAATTCCTTAAAAACACACAAACTCATCTTTCTCAACTTCCATCTCATCACTTTTCACAATCTCAGCAACTAACGCATGATTTATTTCAGATCTTGTTTCTTCCACCTCTGCACTCCAGTCAAAATTTGAAATCAAGGCTGACTCCTTTTTTGAATTTCCCTCTTCCTTTACTTTCTCTGCTGTCAATCTTGGCACTCCAGTGTTACTAGGATCTGTGACAATTGGTAATGGACATTCACGTTTAAAATGTCCCAATTGTTTACAATTGAAGCACCTCAATTTTGACTTATCAAATCCTAGTTTTGAGGTTGATGATTGACCACCAAAATTCTTTCTTCCTGTTCTTTCCATGAATCTCCGAGCTCTTAAAGTTAACATTGCCATTTGCCATTGAATGTCAGTTTCTTCAAATCATCAGGATCAACCTGATACATATCCTCCATAGTCATTCCTTTACCTTTCAATTCACCAGCAACAAGAGCTTCATAGCTCTGAACAAACATTCCAAAAAGAGCCATTGTTTCAGATGGAATAGTAGTTTCAGCATTCACCTTAGAATTTCCCAATTCCTTTCCAACATGATTACTACCACTTGAGAAATTACTTGTATTGCTCCCTCCTTGAATTGGATTCTGAATGTGAGAGTTTGCAGCGGATGACAATAAACAGCATTTTGAGAAAAACCAGATGTGGGCATCATAGTCTGGTTAAATCTCTTCTTTTCATATCCAACTCAAAAGATTTCAACTTATTAATGATATCCATCAGCTTATAATCTGTAAAACCTCTTTCTTGTTTGAGCATCCTCACTTGAAGACTCCATTGTGGTGGAAGAGAATCGAGAAGCCTGTTAACTTGTTCACTGTTGGAGAGTCTTTCATCATACTTCTTCAGAGTGCTTGAAACAGTTAAGAAACGATTTGTAAGATCTGTCAAACTTTCATTCTTATATCCTACAAACGAATGAACTCCTTTTCAGCTTGAATACTCTTGTCTTTCACCAGATCTGCATTCCCATCAAAGAATTCACAGAGAGCATCATAAAGGATTTAGCATTTTTATGCTCTGCAAAACGATTGTAGATGTCAGGAGCCAAGCAGAGAGTTAGAGCACCAAATGCTTTTTGATCACGATCAATCAGTTTCAGATCTCTTTCAGTATAAGAAGATGGATCTTTATTCTGAGAAACGACATCACCAACTGTAACCGTAGGTATATGAGGACCTGAAATAATCGATTCCCATTGATTATGATCTGTATAGAAAAAGAAAGCCTTGAGACATCTCTTCCAATCTTCAAAATTATCTCCATTAATGAGTCTTGGAGGTCTATTAGGAGCAACACTTTCAAGATCCGCAAGTGTGAGAGTAGTTAATTTGACATGATAGTTTCGCAGAAAGATTGGTAATTTCGCTAGTAAATTCGCTGACAAATTCGCTAACAACTTCGCTGAGAAAGCAGACTTGCTAACAGTTTCGCTGAAACAATACAATCGCAGACACTTTCGCAAACACAGACACTTTCTCTTGCAATTTCAGCAGCACTTTCGCTTGAATCAGAGACAACAATTGCTTAGTTTCGCTGCTAATTTCGCAGGAAACAAGCTTGAACTTTCGTTCAGAAATAGATTCGGCAGCACTTTCGCTTGATAATTGATCAAAAACACTGCTGAACTTTCGTTCAAAGAAATACTTTCGCTGAAACTCTAGAAAACAACTTCAGATCCAAATAACTCATAATTTCGCTGAATGAAGATCACAGTTTCGCTGTAAGAACTGTAGTTTCGCTCGTCGATCTGAAAACCCTTTTTCACCTTAAAATCAATCTGAAATCATCCAAAACTCAATGAATTTGAGATCTGATGATTGTAGAATCTTCCTCAATGAAGAACAAGCATAATTCAATCAATTTCCATCCCAAAAACAGCTGATAATCCAATGAGAATGATGATTGAAACTAGATATTGACCAAAACCACCAAAACTCAACAAATCAAGAGCACTAAGGCTCTGATACCATATTGTTGGTCCATGTGATCGATGAACAGTACAATTGATAGATAATTTGATCAATATCACATACACAAACCAAATAACAAACAATTGAGAGATGAATATGATGAATCAAGACATAATTGATATTCAAATGAACAAACTCACTCAATAACAATAAGCACAATTGTATTTCAATGAAGTAACTGCTTGAAAATGATAGTTTGCAACAGAATTCCACGTTTAGGGTTTTGCAAACTTATCATGCAAAATGAAATGACAATAGTATATATAGCAGTCATAGTTTCGCTGACAGTTTCGCTACAAGCGAAACTGTCATGCCGAAACTATAGTTTCGCCCGGCAGAACACAAGTTCGCCGGGTGAACCAAAACAGCAAACTGTGAGCGAAACTATAGATTCGCTCACAGTTTCGCTGGACTGCCAAAACTGCTAATAACTATCAAAATACAAAATGAAACTAACACAAGTCCTATTACAATGTAAAATAAACATCTATACTAAAGTGAGTCCAACCTAACATGATCTTCAATGATGATGATGATGATGATGATGATGATGATGATGATGATGATGATATGCTGATGATGAGGGATGATGATGATGATGATGATGATGATGATGATGATGATTGATGATGATGATGATGATGATATGAGATGATGATGATGATGATGATGATGATTGATGATGATGATGATGATGATGATGGATTGATTGATGGATGATGATGATGATGAGATGATGATGATGATGATGATGATGATGATGATGATGATGATGATGATGATGATGATTGATGATGATGATGATGATGATGATGATTGATGATGATGATGATGATGATGATGATGATGATGATGATGATTGATGATGATGATGATGATGATGATGATGATGATGATGATGATGATGATGATGATGATGATGATGATGATGATGATGATGATGATGATGATGATGATGATGATGATGATGATGATGATGATGATGATGATGATGATGATGATGATGATGATGATGATGATGATGATTTGATGATGATGATGATGATGATGATGATGATTGATGATGATGATGATGATGATTGATGATGATGATGATGATGATGATGATGATGATGATGATGATGATGATGATGATGATGATGATGATGATGATGATGATGATGATGATGATGATGATGATGATGATGATGATGATGATGATGATGATGATGATGATGATGATGATGTGATGATGATGATGATGATGATGATGATGATGATGATGATGATGATGATGATGATGATGATGATGATGATGATGATGATGGATGATGATGATGATGATGATGATGATGATGATGATGATGATGATGATGATGATGATGATGATTTGATGATGATGATGATGATGATGATGATGATGATGATGATGTGATGATGATGATGATGATGATGATGATGATGATGATGATGATGATGATGATGATGATGATGATGATGATGATGATGATGATGATGATGATGATGATGATGATGATGATGATGATGATGATGATGATGATGATGATGATGATGATGATCTGATGATGATGATGATGATGATGATTGATGATGATGATGATGATGATGATGATGATGATGATGATGATGATGATGATGATGATGATGATGATGATGATGATGATGATGATGATGATGATGATGATGATGATGATGATGATGATGATGTGATGATGATGATGATGATGATGATGATGATGATGATGATGATGATGATGATGATGATGATGATGATGATGATGATGATGATGATGATGATGATGATGATGATGATGATGATGATGATGATGATGATGATGATGATGATGATGATGATGATGATGATGATGATGATGATGATGATGATGATGATGATGATGATGATGATGATGATGATGATGATGATGATGATGATGATGATGATGATGATGATGATGATGATGATGATGATGATTGATGATGATGATGATGATGATGATGATGATGATGATGATGATGATGATGATGATGATGATGATGATGATGATGATGATGATGATGATGATGATGATGATGATGATGATGATGATGATGATGATGATGATGATGATGATGATGATGATGATGATGATGATGATGATGATGATGATGATGATGATGATGATGATGATGATGATGATGATGATGATGATGATGATGATGATGATGATGATGATGATGATGATGATGATGATGATGATGATGATTGATGATTGATGATGATGATGATGATGATGATGATGATGATGATGATGATGATGATGATGATGATGATGATGATGATGATGATGATGATGATGATGATGATGATGATGATGATGTGATGATGATGATGATGATGATGATGATGATGATGATGATGATGATGATGATGATGATGATGATGATGATGATGATGATGATGATGATGATGATGATGATGATGATGATGATGATGATGATGATGATGATGATGATGATGATGATGATGAGATGATGATGATGATGATGATGATGATGATGATGATGATGATGATGATGATGATGATGATGTGATGATGATGATGATGATGATGATGATGATGATGATGATGATGATGATGATGATGATGATGATGATGATGATGATGATGATGATGATGATGATGATGATGATGATGATGATGATGATGATGATGATGATGATGATGATGATGATGATGATGATGATGATGATGATGATGATGATGATGATGATGATGATGATGATGATGATGATGATGATGATGATGATGATGATGATGATGATGATGATGATGATGATGATGATGATGATGATGATTGATGATGATGATGATGATGATGATGATGATGATGATGATGATGATGATGATGTGATGATTGATGATGATGATGATGATGATGATGATGATGATGATGATGATGATGATGATGATGATGATGATGATGATGATGATGATGATGATGATGATGATTGATGATGATGATGATGATTGATGATGATGATGATGATGATGATGATTGATGATGATGATGATGATGATGATGATGATGATGATGATGATGATTGATGATGATGATGATGATGATGATGATGATGATGATGATGATGATGATGATGATGATGATGATGATGATGATGATGATGATGATGATGATGATGATGATGATGATGATGATGATGATGATGATGATGATGATGATGATGATGATGATGATGTGATGATGATGATGATGATGATGATGATGATGATTGATGATGATGATGATGATGATGATGATGATGATGATGATGATGATGATGATGATGATTGATGATGATGATGATGATGATGATGATGATGATGATGATGATGATGATGATGATGATGATGATGATGATGATGATGATGATGATGATGATGATGATGATGATGATGATGATGATGATGATGATGTGATGATGATGATG
>CM046038.1:35367349-35382349 GCA_025215565.1 Flaveria ramosissima
TGATTGAATTGATTGAGTTTATGATTGTTTGAATGGTTACACATTATGTTATATTAATTAAAACATTCAAACTTAACTTAATGAAGTTCTCATGCGAATGGTCCATGCGAATGGACCACACACATGAATAACTTCATACGATTGACTCAATCGGGACTCAGAACCAGGAGACTGGATCAGTCGTTTGATTGACACATAAGATTGGCTCAATCGCACGACTAAACACTCAGTCGTGCGGATGAATCAACCGCATGGTTAAATCGCACGACTGAACCATACTTACGGCCCAGTCGCACGATTGAACAATACTAACCTATAAATAGACCCAATTCGTGGAAAAACATAAGTATTCATCTCATTACGATTCCAGACGTACCCTAGCCGTCCAGAGACCTCTCAAATCGTTCTCCAAGTTCACAGAGCACATTAGATCGATTCCTAATCGACTTCTAACGTTAGATTCAATTCTTGATTGATTCTTCGTGTGTTCTCACTGATTGGATCGCCAATCAAATAGGATTCCGCACTATTTGAGTTGGTTTAACACGCTAATCACTAGGTATTTCGTTCAAATACCAGGTCCTAACTAGTGGTATCAGAGCTTTGGCTCTTGATTACGTGTTGATTCAATCAAGATTGCATAAAAGTTTATGTTTTTGCACTAAAAACGCAATCTTTGGTGTCAAAAGTGATCTTGGACGTTCCCTGCTCATCGAAGTTTGGTTTCTACGGACTTAGGCGATTAGGACTTGTGAAATTTCTAATTTTTACGGCTGAAACCCGTCAAACCTAGAAATTTTCGCAAAACAGCAGCTCTTCAGTCGCACGAGTGACCCATTCGCACGACTGGACTCCATTCGCATTGCTCATTCGCACGATTGGACCTAGTCGCACCCTCATTCGGCCGACTGCCGACTGAACCGTTCGTTCGCATAGCTCATACGCACCAGATTCATTCGCACGACTGAACCAATCGCCCAGTTCAGCCGCACGATTGAACCAGTCGCAGAGTTAATACGCACGATTAGACCATTCGCATCCTTCAGTCGCATCAGTAAAAGTTTGTTTGATTAGATTCTAAGTTATTCACCATGGAAGATCAGATGTCAGCCTTTACTGCTGGGAAGGACTCGAGGATACAGAACCTGCTGTTGCTTGAGAGTGAGGTGGGTAATCACAATAAACCACCAAAGCTCTTGACTTTAGATGAGTTTCCCCACTGGAAACAATGTTTTGAGATCTATCTCAATGGAGTAGATCCTAATCTGTGGGAAGCCATTGAGATTGGTTATAGTACACCGGTGGGAGCTGATGGAGTTAAGCTAACTTTAAGTGGGATGACCGACGCACAGAAAGTCAAGTACAATGCAGAGAAAAGGGTTTATGCATGATCACTCAGTCTATCCCCAAAGACATATTCCACCAGTATTCAGAGAATAAGCAGTCCAAGAAACTGTGGGATGAGTTAGAGAAGAGGTATGATGGAAATGCTTCATTGAAGGCAATCAAGGCAAAGGAGTTAAAGAAGGAATTCGATAACTTCTCATCGATTGGTAACGAGAGTTTAGACGAAGTCATAGACAGATTCTACCACTTGATGAGCGAACTGCATACACATGGAGTGGAAACGACCATGGAAGAGAAAGTGAGCAACTTCGCAGACGGATTGCCTGATAAATGGGCTTCATTCGTGTCTAATCTAAGACAGAATGAAATGCTTATAAAGCTGGTTATTAATGACTTCATTCTTAAGTTGCGAGAAGAAGCACTAAGGATGAAGTACAGAGCTCAGAAGTCCTCGTACACACAAAATCCAGCTTTATACAACGCCACGCCTTAAGCTAAGACATCTGGAGCACCTCTCCAGACTGCTTTTGTGTCTAGCTCGTCAGGTCCTTCACATGCTTCTCCTTCTGGATCAGACACGTCAGGGTCGTCATGTACCCACTATATTGGATCAGAAGCAAGTGCTACTAAACTGAAGACCGAGAACCTCGTAGGACTGTGAACTGTAGAAGTAGCTCGAGAGCATATGGATCTTTTAGCTGCAGTGGTTCATTCATATGATGGAATTGTTGCCGGGAAGATTGGAAACTGCCATTTGGCAGATGAGGACTACGAGCAGGTGGACGAAATGGAGCTTGAGAGGATGGATATAATGTGGGCCTTAGCTAGCGTTGTCCGAAGGGCGAAGAAGTTTGTTAAGAAGACTGGACAGAACTTGGTAGCTACTAAGGATACCACATTTGGCTTTGACAAGAGCAAAGTGACCTGCTTCAACTGTGGAGAGAAGGGGCACTTCAAGAGAGAATGTGTCAAGCCAAAGAAGACGCGTAATGGGAACCCGTTCTCATCCTTTACTCGCCAAGACAAGCAAGCTTCCAGTTCTACTTCATCAAACAAGGATCCAAAAGCCTTGACTGCTCATGATGATGAAGGACAGGATTGGAGCTTTAGGTTTGTCTCACCAGGGGAATCTAACATTGCCAGTGTAGAGGATATTGATGATGATTCTGCGAGTGAAGGTGATCTGGCAGTTGAGATAGCGATGTCACATAGTGAAGAAACAACTGCAGCCGAGGTCAGTTACAAGCCAAAGGAGGAGACTTCCACGTTAGAGAAAGAAAAGTCAGAATTACCAGAACCAGAGACATCTGATGCTGCGTTGATGGCTAACTCTTCTGAACCAACTCAGGTAAGTACTACTGACCAAATGTT
This sequence comes from Flaveria ramosissima, assembly GCA_025215565.1. Classification (NCBI taxonomy): domain Eukaryota; kingdom Viridiplantae; phylum Streptophyta; class Magnoliopsida; order Asterales; family Asteraceae; genus Flaveria; species Flaveria ramosissima. Next base: position 35,370,068 of record CM046038.1, read on the forward strand.
TAATAATCATGCTTGTTCTGATTGTGATACTTTTAGAAATAGCATAGATGAAAAATTTGCTAGGTTATTAGATCATAATGATAACTTAGTAAAAGATTTACAACTGTGCACTGAGGCTAATAGAGTACTAAAACAAAATGAGCATAGTTATAAAGAAAAGATAGACCTATTGACTAAACAGCTTAGGGAAACCGAAGTAGTTGCCTTTAACCAAGCAAATGACATTAGGTACTATCTAAATTCCCTAGAAGACACTAAGAAGCAAAAGGCAGTTCTAGAAGTAGAAGTAAATTCATTAAAACAGAAACTGCATAGTTGGACTAGTTCTTCACACATAGTTCAACACTTAGTGAGAGAAAGGAATAACGGGGAGGGATTAGGTTACAAAGTGGTTCCACCACCACCTGAGACCTTGATGAACACTAAGTCTAGACCAGTAAATAATAACCCCATCAAGGATCATGTGGTGACTACTCCTCTTGTTACTGATCCAGACATCTCATGTTCATCTACTGAATCTGGACAGAAACAAAAGGAGGCCACTTCAAAGGCAAAGGGTAAACTGCCTTGTGTTAATCTGGAAAATGAATTTGATAAAGTTAACTTAAAGTCAGGGTCAAACAGAGTAAAATCAGAACCTAAAAGGACTTCAAATGTTAATTTTTCACATGCTTCAAGTCAAAAACCAGTTAACCAAAAAGAAAAAGATGTTAAACAGGTCAAAATAGTTAATTTTGTTAAACCAGAGAAAACATCAAACACACAAGAGTCAAAACCTAAAGTGATTGATGTTACTAGAGTGTCACGCACCTCTCCACAAAGAAAGTCTACTCATAAAGTTGATAGCCGGTCATGCTACAACTGTGGAGAATGTGGACACATCGCTTCCTATTGTCCTTTCTATCAGACACCTAGGAAGAAGATTGATCTTCAGGACTCTAGACCTAGGTCTTCTAAGAGGAGTTCTCTGACTCCACCTAGAAGATCTAGTGAACCTAAAGTCCAACCTGTAAGCCAGACGACTGTTTATCATAAACAGGCCTTGCACAAATCTGGCTTATGGAAAGAGAAGTCATCCTGCGTGTCTGATACTGATGACAAGAAGGAACCTGAGCAACCCTCACCCTCTAAGGGTCAATGGGTAGAGTTTATGATGTGTGATGCCTCTGGGAAACCCAAGACAGTAAAGGCTTGGGTTCCTAACCTAAACTAATTCATTTACTTTGTATGTGCATGGTGTTCGATACAGTGCTGAGACTAACACGTGGATTGTAGACAGCGGAGCATCCAGGCACATGACAGGAAATAGAGCCCTTTTATCAAACGTCAAACAAATAAAGGAGGGCATGTTTCCTTTGCAGGAAACAAGTATATCACAGCTCAGGGAGAAGTGGGAAATCAGAAAGTAATTTTGATAAGGTGAAACATTCAACAACTTCAAAATAACTTACTTTCTGTTTCCCAAATCTGTGATAAAGGATTTAAAGTCATCTTCGACAACCAGAAGTGTATGTGCTGAAGAGAAGAAAGACTACATGATCCAGAGGACCAAGTTCTGATGACTGCTTCAAGATATAAAGACCTTTATGTCTTGGATTTGTCAACAGCTGCTACAACGGATCATGAGGTTTAGTGCTTTCTATCTAAAGCTACTGAGAAGGATTCTATCTCCTGGCATAGGAGAATAGGCCACATTAGTCAAAGGAAGATGAATCATTGATTCAGAAGGATTTGGGTGAGAGGAGTAAATGTCAAGAACTTCCAACTTCCTGACTTCTGTGTAGCTTGTAAGAAAGGCAAACAGACAAAGAAGTCTCATAAGGAAAAGAAAGTTCATTCAATAGAACTTCCTCTTGAACTTCTTCACATGGATCTGTTTGGTCCAGTCAGTACAAAGAGCATTGCAGGCGACTTGTACTGTTTTGTGGTCACTGACGACTACTCAAGGTTCACTTGGGTAATGTTTCTGAAATCCAAATCAGAAAACATTTGAGTCATTCAAGGAGTTAGTAACTACACTGGAATCTCTTACAAGCTAAAAGTTAGACAAGTACGCTCAGACAAGTGACAGAATTCAAGAATCAATGGATGGAGGCATACTGCAAGGAAAAGGGAATTGTGCATCAATTCACTTCTGCCTACACGCCTCAGATGAATGGTGTTGCTGAGAGAGAAGAACAGAAGCTTGATAGAGACAGCACGGACCATGCTGACTGACTCGAAACTGCCTATCCAATTCTGGAATGAGACGGCAGTGGCAAAGCATGTTATACACTGAATCGAGTCCTAATAGTCAAGCGCCACGGAAAGACATGTTACGAGCTACTACAAAGACGCAAACCGAATTTGGAGTATCTTGAACCTTTTGGTGCGCCGTGCACACTTCTAAAGAAGACACAAGAAGGTAAATTCAGCGAGAAGGTGGATGAAGGAATCTTTCTAGGATACAACATACCGAACAAGCGAGTTTACAACAACTTAACGGGTCTTGTAGAAGTGTGGTGTAATGTAGACGTTCAGAGATATACCGCACCACCTACAGGCAAAGGACCCGCATACTTCTTCGATTATGATGGATTCTTCAAGTCCTTCAACATCCCTCTCTCTCCCTCGGATGATGAGTTAGCTACTAGGATGATGTATGATATTCAGAATACACCATCCAGCACACAGGGAGAATCATCTACTCAGTCAGGGGGAGTAGTCGATGACAGTGACTCCTCCTCTGAAAATGAAACTGAAGCAAATGACCAGAACGGTCAGGAAGAACAGGTTCCAGTTCCTGAAAGTCCACAAGCATCTACAAGTGATGCTCCTTCGACTTCGGAACCTCAAACTCCAACTACCTCAGATGCAGAACCAAATGTTCATAATCGCGGTTCTGAGGTGGCTGTTCCTACTACTCCAGGATCACGACTAAACGTCTATCATCCCCTTGACAATGTTATTGGGGATGTCAGATCAGGAGTACAAACCCAAAATCAGCTATACTCAGCTGATTACGCCTCGGTTATGGAGAAGGGTTACATTCATGATGGTGCTTATCGATGTTTTGTCTCGCAGGTTGAGCCAAAATATGTCAGTGAGGCACTAAATGATGAGGCGTGGGTGAGTGCCATGCAAGAAGAACTTCTGCAGTTCAAGAAGTTAGGTGTATGGACTCTGGTTGATAGACCTAAGGTGCTAAAGTCATCGGCACCAAATGGGTACTAAAATGCCAAGAAGGATGACCAAGGAGTCATTATCAGGAACAAAGCTCGACTGGTGGTTCAAGGTTTTCGCCAAGTCGAGAGGGAATTGACTACAATGAGGTATTTGCACCCGTGGCAAGGATGGAAGCTATTCGTATCTTCCTTGCCTATGCATCATACATGAAGATTAAAGTCTACCAATTAGATGTGAAGAGTGCATTCCTTCATGGGGAAATCAGGGAAACAGTCTACGTAAGTCAACCCGAGGGATTTGAAGATCCTTATCATCGGGATAGAGTTACAAGCTCGACAAGGCTTTTACGGGCTTCATCAAGCTCCTCGAGCTTGGTATGAGAAACTCTCGACTCATCTTGTGAAACACGGCTTTCGCAGGGGAGTCATTGACTGCACACTGTTTATTAAAGAAAAGGATGGCGACCTACTGCTTGTACAGATCTATGTGATGACATAATCTTCGGATCAAAGAACGAAGAGTTATGCAAAGAGTTTGAAGCAGTGATGAAGAAAGAGTTTGAGATGAGTGCTATGGGGGAGATGAAGTTCTTTCTCGGGTTACAGGTGGATCAGACACCTAATGGGATCTTTCTACATCAGACCAAGTATGTAGGAGACATTCTCAGTCGCTTTGACATGGAGAATGCTTTGCTGCTGGGACTCCACTTGCTACGAATCACGATATAGCACCTGATGAGAATGGAGATCTTGTAGATGCCACGATGTACCGAGGAATGATTGGATCCCTCATGTATCTCACTGCCTCAAGACCTGATATTATGTATGCTACATGTTTATGTTCTAGATATCAGGCTAAACAAAGGTCAACCATCTGATCGGGGTCAAGAGGATTTTTCGTTATCTGAAGGGTACCCACACTTGGATTGTGGTATCCTCATGATGATGACTTTGAGCTTACCGCGTATAGTGACTCGGATTACGAGGGCTGCAAGATGAATTACAAGTCTACATCAGCAGCGGGGTGTCAATTCTTGGGAGAAGATTAGTTACCTGGCAGTGTAAGAAGCAGACATCGGTTGCATTGTCAACCTGTGAAGCCGAATATGTTGCTGCTGCAAGTTGCTGTTCACAAATCATCTGGATTCACAGCAAATGCGGGATTACAGTTTAAAATTCTCATCTACTCCTATTTTTGTTGATAACTCTGCTGCAATTGCAGTAACTAAAAATCCGGTTCAACATCCTAAGACCAAACACATCGGTATTAAATACCATTTCATAAGAGACTGTTTTGAAAAGAACTTAATTGATGTGGTTAAAATTAATACTGATTTTCAACGCGCTGACCTCTACACTAAAGCCTTGATAAACCACGTTTTCAATATTTGCTAGAGGTCAACGGCGTTTAAAAAGAAAGTGAGGTAATTCCTGATGATGATAATGTGTAATCCGATGTAGGTTAGTTAAAGTGTATTTTATTTTATTTTATTTTATTTGTTTATTTTCGTCTGTTATATTTAAACTCATGTTATTTTGCTGTTTATTAAAATCCTAAAAAATTAAACCAGTAATGATTTAGTATTTTAGGGGGAGAATATGTCAGCAAGTTAACATTAAAAAAAACAAGAGGTGAGAAGGAGTAATAGCTGATATAAGGTAGATTGTGATGTGATACGATTCAATACTTTGGAAAAATGAGAGTACACAGGAACAAATCAAGAGGGACTTTAAAATTTTAAGTTTTGAAAAGATGCAAAAAATTCAAAGTATAAGTCTGTGTAGTCTAAGCAATATAAAAAGGGAAGATGATAGAAAACTGGCAACTCCTAAGGTGACACAAAGAAAGTAGACTTAGAGGCTGCTAGACCACAAATGATATGTTGGTAGATTCAACATAATAGACAATTAGACCTGATTGGTGATCTCAAGATCAAACTAAGTTGTTCAACTGACTGTGGGCTTCCATCTTATCACTGGTTAACACAATCAACAATATTCCAATAAGGGGTAATGAGCTTTTAAACGCCACAAATGTGTGCGGATAACCATAATTAGAGCAAAGCAAAGAAAAAGATAAAACAAATGCTATAAAGCTATGACTTATGTTGTTGGTGCATTTTTTGCAAAATAAAATAAGCTGCTCTAACAAGGAGATAGGTTGTGTGCCTCTCTGCTGTGTGATGGCACTGACCTGAGGATAAGCATAACCTAGATATTCTAGAATTCATTGTTGTTTGCCGCCTCTCTGCTGTGCGATGGCACTGACCTGAGGACAGGCTTCTCTTTGAAAGCTCTAAGAATAGTCTCTTTTTGTAATAATACCCGTAGACCGCTCAAAAGCCCCTGAGGAATGTTGATTACCATATAAGTGTGGGATCCACAAATGTTAGTTGAAATAATTAAACCTAAATCAGTCACCAGTCTGTGTCAAAAGTCTGTGTATGGATTTAAGTGGACAAACATACTGACAATCATTGTGGCTACATTCTCAAAAGTTCAAATCAATGTGAAAATCTAAGAGTTTCAGTATGATTTCCTTAAGTTGCTAACGACTCTGGATGAACACCGAGAATTTGATAACAAGTCCCAAATGATTTGACTTGCCTGTATGATTCTAAAATTGAATTGGTCCAGATATGATCAATCCAAGTTGAAACTGTCTACTCCCGAACCAAATCCCGTAGATATCTATCTCAGGATTTATCTCTCACAAAAAGCCAAAAACAAGTTTGTTTAAGTAATTAGTTTAAAGTTACTAAGTTAGTTAGTCGTTTTAATTTTAATTTTATTAGTGTGTCGGACTACATCAGGAAAATCAGAAAGGAATTAACTAACTAAAAGGGTCATGTCTGAGATGACCATATGTGCTTTGAAAGTTTAAAATAGTCACGTCTGAGGTGACAAAGTGTTGAAAAAGGGTCACGTCTGAGGTGACTAAAGTGTTTAAAAGGATCACGTCTGAGGTGATCAAAATGTTTTCAAGATAAAATAATCATGTCTGAGATGATCAAAAGCTCATAACGTAAATTTCAATAATTTAAAAGGGTTTTAAATGGAAATTGGTAAAAATGGCAGAAAATTAACTAAGTGTGACCCATTCGCACGATTGGACCATGAGAATGGACCAACCATGCGAATGGCTTCCACTCGCACGAATGGCTCATCAGAATAGCCCATTCGACCGATTGGAAGAGGGCGAATGAGTCAGTCGACCGATTGAAACTCATTCGGTCAACTGAACATGCGAATGAAAGGCACGACTGAGCCAGTCGACCGACTGAATCTCAGTCGGTCAACTGCATGCGACTGGTTGGGCCAATCGTACGATTGAGCCTGAGTCGCCCGAATGAACTGGGCGACTAAGGCCAGTCGGCCGACTGAACCCAGCTTCAGTATTTAAAGAGCACAGTCGATCGCATTTCACTCATCATACCCAAATCGCCCTTAAATCGCATACCCTACCGTTACTCTGTCAAAATTTTATTAGACCCTGTTTTCTCATCGCTTTTGATTCACTGACGTTCGCCATTGATTATACAGGTAGATTGAAGTCTTGTTTCATCGAAATCAGAAGGATTGAAACCCTAATTTGGTGATATTCGAACGTAAACAAGAAACGGACAGAACGTGACCTAATAACCTATTAAAACTAAGCAAAACGTTAAAATTAAATCAAATAGGTTATTAGGAATGAGAATGCGAGTCTACTGAACCGGTTATTTGGGTAAAACACTTATTTTGTTGAAGTTTCGAACGATTGACGACTGAACTATTGAGACAGGCGACTGGTCGTCCGGATGAACTCCAATCGCACGATTGAATCTTGCGATTGGGTCATTCGGACGAATGAACCATACGATTGAGCTCAGTCGGCCGACTGAACCATTCGCAGACTCAGTCAACAGACTGAACCCAATCGCATGTAACATTGACCAGAATGAGTCCAGTCGCATGAAAGAACAGACGACTGACTTCAATCGCATGATTCATTCGCACGAATGAATCAGAATGATTTTCAACATTACACTTAGAACAGAATTTTTCATGTCTTATGTACTAATGGTTCTATGTCTTGTGTGTTTCAGGAAAATGGCAGAAAGATGGTCCATAAATCCAAAGCACAACATCTGTGCTCATTTGGATCACACCACCAGGAACGGGGCCGAGTTTACTGACATTATAGCCTTTCTTAGACGGTCCAGGATTTATAAGGCTATCTCCACCCCTTGCACGCCATACAGATCATTGCATCGGGCATTCTGGGAGAATGCTTCGGTGGACCGCTCCCGTGAGCCATACTGCATTAGGAGCTCTATATTGGGCCATGATATTGAGATCACTGCTGCCGATATTCAGAGAGTCCTAGAGTTTTGGGACGACACTGATCATCCTACTAGACTACATCCGTTGACAGTGAGAGGATGCTTTCTGAGGATAAAGTACGCTGGGGACATCAACTCAGGTGTGCTCAACAAGAGCAACCTGAGCCCCCAGTACAAGTACTTAGCACACGTGATCCTCAAGTGTGTTGCATCGAGGAGGGGTGGGTTTGACGACCTCTCAGACCAGATCCAAAATGCCTACGTGGCACTGGTTCTGAACCACCCCTTCAGTTTTTCCAGCATGATATTCTCCTACTTGGTGGAGAACTTGGAGGCCAAGGGTAAAAAGGGGTTTTGTATGTATCCTAGATTCTTACAGCTCGTCTTCAACGAGAAGCTGCCACAGTTGCCCAAAGAGAGTCATGACGCAGTGGCCTTAGAGATTATGGATGATACTACTCTGGGCAGGATGAGAGTTTAAAGGGGGAAGCAGGTGAAGCCCCAAGTAAAGAGGCTGATTGGCCACCTGGCCAACGAGAGGTATGTAGCGCCAGGCAGGCGCAAATGGCGTCATGATGACAGCGACTCTGATGATGAGAGGCTGCTCCTCCCAGAGATGGATTCTGATGATGATGATAGCGGCGATGCCGGGGATGATATGCCTGCTCCACCTAGAGGCACTGATTCAGATGTTATTCCCCCGGGGTCTGCCACTGCCGGAGAGGTTGCTGAGACGGCCGGTTTCCATCAGGAGTTTGTAGTTGGTGATCAGGAGGAGGAGGAGTCAGATGAGGAGCCCCTCACGAGGACTGTGGGAAGCAAGGTTGTTCCCACAGAACACGGGCTTAGGGTGGTTGGTGAACACCCTCGGGACTCCACAGAGACAGAGACTGACCCGAGCTATGCTCCGGGTTCAGTAGGCAGAGCTGCAGGGGGAGCATCCACTTCCACTGGGACGAGGAGGAAGAGGATGGCTCAACCCCACGGACTGAAGAAGAAGAAGCGTCGCCTGACCTTCATTACCACTGCTGCCTCTACTTCCACCACCACAGCCACTACTACCACCTCCACTGACATACCACCCATCACCACAGCCACCACATCCACTACTGCCACCACAGCCACCACCTCACCTACCACCACTGTACCCTTCCCATCCACCACCATACCATTTACACCTACATCACCAGCACCTGCTTACCGACCCATATTCACCACTGCTACTACCACCACCACCTCACATCATGCCCGACCATCAGTCCAGCCATCACACCTATATGGATCTCCTCTACCTCCAATCGGGGTAGAGGAGCAGCTGTCGGCGCTAAACCGTATGGTGATGCGCCTGCTAGCTGCAGATGAGGAGAAAGCTGTGCAGATTCGCCAGTTGACCGACCTGACTGCTGCCCAGTCTCAGCAGATGGCAGAGCAGGCTCGGGTGATAGAGCAGCAGACCCAGCTAATTTATGCACAGAGAGTCGAGATGTCCCAACTCCAGGACCAGCAGGCCCAATCAGCCAAACGTATAGAGGAGTTGGAGACTACCAACAAGACGATTATGCTGCGGTTAAAGGGGTCAAACGATGAGCCCTTGAAGATAAAGGAGGGTGATGGGGATGATGGAGATGGTGATGATGACGATGAAGATGATGATGAGGATGAGGAGGATGATGAGGATGATGAAGAGACAGAGGAAGAAAGGACAGAAGGAAAAGATGATGATGACGAAGCAGAAGGAGGGGATGCGGCTGCATCGGCCTCTGCTTCTGGTCAAGAACGAAGATCGAAGCATCGACAGGACCAGTCATCTACTACTTCTGCTCCTCCGGGCGACGAGGCCATGATTCAAGACAAAAGTACAGATTAGATGTCTTATGTATTTATTTATTTTGTGTTTGAATCATGTACTGAAAACAAATGTTTTGAATGTTTATATATATTAAGTTAATGTAATTCTGTTTGATTATTACTAATGATTTATGTGTTGAATGTTTAAATCAAACAGATCCAAACTTTCAAAGGGATGAGTTTGACATTGCTCCCCTTCAACAGGTCAAGACTCAACTAACCATGATTCTTGATCTATAAGGGATTGTAAGAAGGTCTGTGAGTTATACCCCTGAAGAAGGGGAAATAATTCATGACCTATCTAACGAACAACTGGTAGAGATGTTCAGACTCAATCCTGATGAAATCGTCAAGGATGCTCCAACAGTTGATTCAACCAGTGATGAAGAGCTAAAGGATGTTGATGAAGTTGAGGTTGAAGATATTACTGCAGAAGAGTACCCTCAGTACGCTGACAACGAGGGTAATGCGGTCCCCAATCTGGGTGAGTCCCTAGTCAGTGATACGTTTGAGGTACTAGACAAGATGGAGCAGGAAACCGAAAAGGCCGAAGGAACAGCCCAAGCCTCAAATGATGATGTAGACATTCGAAAGGCTGAATGGGCTGCCTGTTTTAAAGAAGTGAGAGCCCAACGTGATGCACCAAAGAAAGACACTACACCAAGCTCTACAGAGTCAAGAAACACCACAAGGTGTCAGGCCGGATTATTGCATGGGCTTATTTTGATGACCTTAACGCGTATGCAGTCAAGAGGGAGCAGGGCATAGAGTACTTCAGGTTTCCACATGATCTGAAGACTCTACCTGGTTTTGAGCTCAACCAGCTGGCTAAGCTAAAGCTGCTGTATGCTGACCCGAGAAAGATGTCAGGCTGGTTTGAGGCTGCCCTGAAGAAGGAGTACCACACCAGATGGGTTAACTTCAGACCACAACAGCCTACGAGGTACATAAGAAGGTCTGAGGTTGATGCCATTACTGGCAAGCCCAAGATTGTGTTGAAGTGGAGTCCTCCGCGCACTATGTCGAGAATCCCACTCAGGGAAATGCCACAGGACTTCACTCCACACTTCAAATGGTGGTACTATGATTGGAGAACTGCTGAAGCTGTCATAGTTCTAAATAAAGAGGGCCAAATGGATATAATCAGGGTATTCGACCCGATGTGGCTAACCAACTTGTCTGCTAATGATGTCTATACATTATACAAGTGGCCACTGTTCTATGACACACTAGATATCGTACAAGCCCTCCAGTTCCAAAACGTTATACGACTCTGCTTTGCGTTTGAGATTCACGTAGGAGTCACCAAAGAGGAGAAGTACAAGAAGTATAAGGAGGTTATGCAGAAGACAAGAGATTAGATAGATCTAGGTCCAAGGGGGAGTTTGTTGATGCATGTATGTCCCTAGATCATGATTTGTAATGTAATAGAGCTTGTCTGTCTGATTATGATGTAAGTTGTATTGATTAATGAAATGACATGGAGTGTTTGATATTTGTAATGTTTAATATTTCATTAATGAGTCGTGATTGAATTGATTGGGTTTATGATTGTTTGAATGGTTACACATTATGTTATATTAATTAAAACATTCAAACTTAACTTAATGAAGTTCTCATGCGAATGGTCCATGCGAATGGACCACACACATGAATAACTTCATACGATTGACTCAATCGCACGACTGAACCAGGAGACTGGATCAGTCGTTTGATTGACACATAAGATTGGCTCAATCGCACGACTGAACACTCAGTCCTGCGGATGAATCAACCGCATGGTTCAATCGCACGACTGAACCATACTTACGGCCCAGTCGCACGATTGAACAATACTAACCTATAAATAGACCCAATTCGTGGAAAAACGTAAGTATTCATCCCATTACGATTCCAGACGTACCCTAGCCGTCCAGAGACCTCTCAAATCGTTCTCCAAGTTCACAGAGCACATTAGATCGATTCCTAATCGACTTCTAACGTTAGATTCAATTCTTGATTGATTCTTCGTGTGTTCTCACTGATTGGATCGCCAATCAAATAGGATTCCGCACTATTTGAGTTGGTTTAACACGCTAATCACTAGGTATTTCGTTCAAATACCAGGTCCTAACAATGATGATGATGATGATGATGATGATGATGATGATGATGATGATGATGATGATGATGATGATGATGATGATGATGATGATGATGATGATGATGATGATGATGATGATGATGATGATGATGATGATGATGATGATGATGATGATGATGATGATGATGATGATGATGATGATGATGATGATGATGATGATGATGATGATGATGATGTGATGATGATGATGATGATGATGATGATGATGATGATGATGATGATGATGATGATGATGATGATGATGATGATGATGATGATGATGATGATGATGATGATGATGATGATGATGATGATGATGATGATGATGATGATGATGATGATGATGATGATGATGATGATGATGATGATGATGATGATGATGATGATGATGATGATGATGATGATGATGATGATGATGATGATGATGATGATGATGATGATGATGATGATGATGATGATGATGATGATGATGATGATGATGATGATGATGATGATGATGATGATGATGATGATGATGATGATGATGATGATGATGATGATGATGATGATGATGATGATGATGATGATGATGATGATGATGATGATGATGATGATGATGATGTGATGATGATGATGATGATGATGATGATGATGATGATGATGATGATGATGATGATGATGATGATGATGATGATGATGATGATGATGATGATGATGATGATGATGATGATGATGATGATGATGATGATGATGATGATGATGATGATGATGATGATGATGATGATGATGATGATGATGATGATGATGATGATGATGATGATGATGATGATGATGATGATGATGA
>CM046038.1:35394849-35647254 GCA_025215565.1 Flaveria ramosissima
AAAGGCTCCTCTGAAGCCAAGGACAACAAGAAGGATCTCTTGAAGCAGCAGTTTGAAAACTTCACCTTCAAAACAGGTGAAACCATGTCTCAGCAATACTTCAGGTATGTTGAGATAGTGGATACCCTTGTGGATGGAGGAGTTTCTCTTGAAAATAGAGACATTGTAAGGAAGTTCATGTCCTCACTTCCTAGGCAATGGACACACTATTGTGTGGTGATCAAGAGGACTGAAAATCTCAAAACTCTTACTCTGACAGAGTTATATGGGATTCTCAGTGGCTACTAGATGGAGATGAACATGCAAGGTTCATCTGGCAACTCCAACAATCAATTGGGTTCAGCCCTGTATATGTCTGAAAGGGATAGCATAGAACCCCAACATCATCTCATATGCTACCCTGACAACTCACCAAAGGGTCCTTTCATCACCTTCCCAGAGACACCCAGGGAGAACTACACTCAAGGAAGCCCATTCCAAGAGACAAGCTCTTCTCAAGCCTTTGTGTCTTCTGATGAAAGTTGTGGCAACTCTCTTTTCACTCTTGAAGACCTGGATTGTATCCATCTAGATGATCTGGAATATATGGAAATAGTCCAGCAGATGGCTCTTCTCACTCATAGAGCCAAGAAGTTCTACAAGAGAACTAGAAGGAGGTTTCCAAGCAATGCAACCAGTGGAAAGTTTGGCTTGGATAAAAGCAAAGTCAAGTGTTACAACTATAACTTGATGGGCCACTTTGCTAGAGAGTGTAAGGCACCTAAAACAAATAATGGCCTAGCACAAACTAGACCAAACTACACTGACAAAGCCCCTCAGAATGAGAAGCCAAAGCAACAAGCTGCTGTTGCTGTTGAAGAAGGAGGCTTTGACTGGAGCTTTCAGGTGGAAGATGCTTCTCCAAACCAAGCACTAATGGCAGATCATGATGAAGCCAAGGTATTGGAACATCTTTGTACTCCTGAATACATTGCTAAAGTTAACAGATACAGGTCCTATAACTTGGAGATGAGATCTGATCTTGAGTCCTTAAACATTTTAAAATCTGATTTTAGAAAGTCTGAAAATGATTATAAACTAAAGATAGAGGACTTAGAGAACACCATTTCAGTTCTAAAACACGAGCATACAAATTTTAGGACTCAAATCAAAGATCTCATAACCAAGCTGACTGAGTGCCAGGCTGAGCTTGTGATCAGCAAAGCCAGCAGAAAAGAGTGTTCTTGAAGAAGAGACCTTCAAGAACATGATATCCTCATCCCTGCACAACAAAGTGTGTTATCAAAATAGACAGGGACTGGGATCCAATGAGATAGCTCCTCCACACACAATCTTGTCTGTAAGATCTACAAGGTGTGGAACTTGTGAAGATGAGCTTTCTCTCATAGATCCTATAAGTGAAGAGGATGAAAAAGAGATAGTGAAGAATTCCTCTGAGAAGAGTGAAGAGGAGGATTCTAAGAAGGGCCACTATCCTTCTGAGGAGAAGAAGATTACTGTGATGACCAAGTCAATGAGAAAGAACTTGATCAGGAAGAGCAAAATAAAAGCAAGGAAGGCTCAAGAGATCAAGGCTACTTTTGACTCTAAGCAGAAACAAGTTTTTATCTCTGCAGGGTTTGAAGTAGTAAAGACTGAAGACATCAACCAAAACTCTTCAAGTAAGAGTTCTGGTTCTTGTTCAAATCATCTCAGTACCAAGAAGAAGACTGATATGCTATGTACCACTATTGCACAGCCTGGACCATCAAACTCCAAGAACAGTTCCCAGCCCATAAGAACTGTCTCAGCATCTGCAAAGATGAAGGTGGAGAAGGGATGTGACCAAAGACAGTCTTGCTCTCATAAGGAGACTCTTGTGAAGAAGAAAATGTTGTGTGTCATGTGTGAAAGTACCTCTTACATTGCTAAGGATTGTCCATACAATCCAAAAAGTACTGTCCTAATGACCAAGACAAAGACTTCAAAGAGTTTCAAGAAGATTCAAGCTTCGGAAGGAAAGTCTGTTTCCTTCGGAAGCTCCAAATCAAAAAAGAAGGTAAATGGAAAATTACCTTTGGAAGAGAAGTTGGTCTCGGAAGAAAGAAATTCTTCCGAAGCACTGAAGTCTGCTGCAGTGACTGCAGAATCTTTGGAAGGTTCAGTCATCAAAACTTCCGAAGTCCCAAAAGCTTTCGAAGTTTTGAAGGTCAAGTCCAAGACTCCAAAGGTGGTGTGGAAGTTTAAGAAAGACCAAGTGACTGAAGTTTCTCCATCAACAACAGCTCAAGATTCTTCTAGCACAACCATAGGATCTATTACTGTTGCATTACCTTCTATTATACTTAGTGAGCCCAAGACAAATAAGGCTTGGGTTTCCAAATGTAACTAATCATTTTCTTTGTGCAGGAACAGCTCAAGACAAACAAAAATGTCTGGATCATTGATAGTGGCTGTTCCAGGCACATGACAGGCAATAGGTCACTACTCCATAACTTTGAGAGGATTGATGGAGGACCAGTTGCTTTTGGAGGAGATGAAGGTTGTTACATTTCTGGAAGGGGCAAGGTCACAAATGGTAAGCTCTGCATTGAAAAGGTAAATATTGTCAAGGAGCTTGGGTACAATCTTCTAAGTGTATCCCAATTTTGTGATCAGAGTCATAAAATGCTCCTTACTGAGCATGAGTGCATCGTTCTCAAACCTGGAGTGGCCATTCCTCATGAGCACATCCTGCTTAGAGCCCTCAGGAAAGGGAACATGTACAAGATGGACTTGCAAGAAATGGAGATGTTTCATGCTTTCTGTCTAAAGCAAATAGTGATGAGTCTTTCCATTGGCATAAAAGAATGTGCCATGTAAACTTTAAGAACATGAATAAACTAATTAAACATGATCTGGTATCTGGAATGCCAAAGAAAGAGTTTACAAGTGATGATCATTGTGTTGCATGCCTGAAAGGGAAGCAACATAAGGTATTTCACAAGCCTAAGGAAAAGAACTCCATCACTACTCCCCTACACTTATTACATATGGATCTCTTTGGCCCCACCAGTGTAATGAGTCTAGGAAGGACCTCTTATTGTTTGGTGATCACAGATGATTTTACAAGATTCACTTGGGTTTTCTTTCATAGAACTAAGGATGAGACCCCTGAGATTCTGAAGAATTTAATCTTAAAAATTGAGAATCAAAGTGATCACAAGGTCAAAACCATAAGATGTGATCAAGGGACTGAATTCAAGAATCAAATCCTTGATACATTTTGTGATGAAAAAGGTATTACAAGACAATATAGTGCTCCCAGGACTCCTCAGCAAAATGGTGTTGCTGAGAGGAGAAACAGGACACTAATTGAAGCTGCAAGAATTATGTTGTCTGACTCTAAACTGCCCATCACCTTCTGGGCAGAGGCAGTAAACACTGCTTGCTATGTGCAAAACAGAGTTTTAGTAGTTAAGACACATGGTAAGACTCCTTATGAACTTTGGCACAAGAGAAAACCTTTCATTGGTTTTCTCAGGTCATTTGGATGTCCTTGCACCATCTTGAATACCAAAGATCAAATTGCCAAATTTGCTGAGAAATCAGATGATGGACACTTCATTGGAATTGTTGAGGAGTCAGCCAATGTGACTTTCAATGAACACACACCCTGTGTGGCTGGTTCTGGTCCTGATTGGCTATTTGATCTTGATTTAGTTACTTACTATTTTAACAAATCTTGTGAGAATGTTTTAGGATCTGCAGAAAATTTAAATACAGGAGATCCTGATCCAAGATTTGAGCTTGGAAGACCTTCAACTCATACATCTTCAGCTCTAGTTGGAACTACTTCAGCAAATGAGGTTTCTATCAGCACTTCAATGACAAAGTCAGCTGATACATCTGGGGTGCCTTCAAATTCCAGCTCAGAGGCTCCACAACCAGATAAAGATACCTCAATTGTGGAAGACAACAATGGTGATGGTGAAAGTGATCAGGAATTCCTTGATGCTAATAACCACACCATAGATGACAACATTAATGATGTCACACACTTATTGGATCAAGTTAATCTTGATAAGTGTGGTGCTGTGGAGGGTGAATCATCTATGCCAGATCTAAATTTCTCAAATTTGGATCTTTCTCAGCAACTTGTTGTGATCCCTCA
The DNA here is from genome assembly GCA_025215565.1 of Flaveria ramosissima. NCBI lineage: Eukaryota > Viridiplantae > Streptophyta > Magnoliopsida > Asterales > Asteraceae > Flaveria > Flaveria ramosissima. Next base: position 35,398,982 of record CM046038.1, read on the forward strand.
GCTTAGGATCCACAAGTCTCACCCCACCACAAACATCATTGGAGATGTTGTCACAGGGGTAAGAACAAGAGCACAAACCCATGAAGCAAATGTTTGTCTTCACTCTTGTTTCTTATCCTAGATAGAGCCAAAGAAAGTTGATGAGGCTCTAAAGGATGGAAGTTGGGTTGAAGCTATGCAACAAGAGTTGCTTCAATTCAAAAGGCAAAAAGTTTGGAACCTTTGTCCTCTTCCTCATGGGAAGACTACCATTGGAACCAAATGGGTGTTTAGGAATAAGAAGGATGATAGAGGCATTATCATCAAGAACAAGGCAAGACTAGTTGTTCAAGGATACACAAAAGAAGAAGGGATTGACTACACTGATGTCTTTGCTCCTGTTGCAAGATTAGAAGCTGTTAGGGTATTCCTGGCATTTGCTGCATCCAAGAACTTCAAGGTCTTTCAACTTGATGTGAAGTGTGCTTTTCTATATGGAGTGATTGATGAAGAGGTGTATGTCAAACAGCCACCTGGTTTTGTAGATCCTGATCATCCTGATTATGTCTGCAAGCTTGACAAAGCTCTTTATGGGCTGCATCAGGCACCCAGGAAGTAGTATGAGACATTGTCTGAGTATCTTTGTAAACATGGATACAGGAGAGGTACTATAGATGGAACTCTCTTCATCAAAGGACAGGGAAATGACTTATTGCTAGTTCAAGTGTATGTAGATGACATCATCTTTGGTTCAACTAATCCAAAGCTCTGCAAAGACTTTGAGAAGCTGATGAAAGACAGATTTGAAATGAGTGTAATGGGAGAACTCAATTTCTTTCTGGGAATTCAAGTGAAGCAAGTTGAAGATGGCATCTTCATAAGTCAGTCAAAGTATGTTCAGGACATACTCAAGAGGTTCAACATGACTGGTTGTAAGATTGCTAAGACACCCATAGCCAAAAACCACTCCCTTGGACCTGATCTTGAGGGGGAGTGTGTAGATGAACACTTATACAGGGCTATGATTGGGTCTCTCATGTATCTTATAGCTAGCAGGCCTGATATCATGTTTGCTACATGTATTTGTGCAAGATATCAAGCCAACCCTAAGATGTCTCACCTAATCGTTGTCAAAAGAATTTTAAGATACCTCAAAGGTGCTTCAACACTTGGTTTATGGTATCCAAAGAATCCTGACTTCAATCTATATGCTTATACAGATAGTGATTATGGTGGTTGCAACATGACTGCAATATCTACATCTGGGGGATGTCAATTCCTTGGTGGAAGGGTTGTCTCATGGCAATGCAAGAAACAATCTTGTGTGTCTGCATCAACTGCTGAGGCTAAATACATTGCTGCTGCAAGTTGCTGTGCTCAAGTGCTTTGGATTCAAAATCAGATGCTAGACTATGGATTTAACTTCAAGGAGACTCCTATCCACATAGACAACAATACTGCTATCTCTATCACTGAGAACCCTGTGCAGCACTCAAGGACCAAACACATTAATATCAGGTATCATTTAATAAGAGATAACTATGAAAAGGGATTAATTAAACTAGTCAAAGTTCATACAGATGAACAATATGCTGATCTGTTTACAAAAGCTTTTGATGAACAGAGATTTAAATATCTAATATCAGCTATTGGGATGATCAACTTTGAGTAGATCTTTTCTTAAAACTAATTATAATTATTTCTTAAAATATGTGTGTCCTAAGTTGTCTAGTTCATCACTTTCATAAGCTCATGTTTTCTTTGGATATAAAATCCTTTTTGAAGACTTTCCTTAGATTCTTGAAAATTTTCTGATCCTTCGGAAGATATATTTTTACCTTCGGAAGAAAATCATGTCTTCAAAATAAATAACTGTCTAAGAAATTTTACCTTCGGAAGAAGTTTCAATCTGTCTTCCGAAGCATAAATACTTGTCTCAAACACTTATTTGTTTTTTTAAGGACTTTTTCCTTCCGAAGCAAAATTAACTCTCGGAAGCTTTGTTGTTTTATATACAAAGCATTCAAGTGTTTATTTCTCTTCCGAAGCAAAATTTTCAAAATTCTCAGGAAAATCTTCCGAAGTCATTTTAGCTTCAGAAGCTTTTTCATTAAAACTTCCGAAGATAATTTACCTTCGGAAGCTTTTCGAATTCCAAGAAAACTACTTTTTGAGCAAAAGCAAACTACTTTTTCAGAGGTGGGACCGACATTCGGATTTCAAAGTTTATCCTCTTTCATTAACTTTGGTTCAAATCCTTTTCACATAAATACCCAACGGTTCCCACTCTCCCTCACTATCTTCTTCAATTCTACTATTCCTCAAACCTAATTCCCAAACCGCCTTTGCTTTCCAACTTTCTTCATCCTTAAGCTTCTCAAATGGCCAACCTTAACCGCAGAAACAACCCTGATTTCTCCATGCAACTTCACAGGCAACATAATCAGGTTGCTCTGTTAAGTCTGAGAAAGATGAAAGTTTCTCAGAGATTTGCCAGTTCTTAGCTCTATCAAATTACTTCACCTCCCTAACCATTGATCCTACTCTTTATGAGGATCATCTGCTTGAATTTTGGAAGACCTGCCAAGAGGTCATCATGGATGGGGAGAAGGCACTGTCTGCCACAGTGCAAGGGAGGACAATCTTCATCACTCAGGCCATCATAACACTCATTTGCAGCTGGATGATGAAGAAGGTGAGTTGTCCTTCCCAATGGAAGCTGTCAATCATTCCTTTGAGCAGATGGGCTATGAGGGAGATTTCTCTATAAAGACCTTCAGGAAAGGGAAGGTCTCATCCCAGTGGAAATACCTACTCCATGTGGTTATCCACAGCTTGTCAAACAAGCATGGAGGATGGGACCAGATTCTTGAGGATCTCTCTTTCATAGTGCATGGAATGGTTCAAGGGGTCAAGTTCAGGTACTCTCAATTTGTCTATACCAATTTGCTTGCTAACTTGGACTCCTTGGAGTATTATATGTTTCCTAGATATGTTCAACACATTCTCAACTGTGAACTGGGCTCACAGTTGAGGAAAACAGATAATATTCTTAAATTGGGACAGATGAAGCCCGGCATCTTTAAAATCATGAAGAAGCCAACTATAGGCTTCTCAGGGGTAGAAACAGCCCTTGTGCCCAAAATGTTAGAGCTCATTGCTCAAGGTGACAACCTATCAACACAAGCTAGTGTTGAACCCACACCTTCTACCTCTCTACCACTAAAAAGGCCTCAAGTAACCCTCACCTACCAAAGAAAATCCAAACGAACCCCTGCTCAAGCTATTGAGTCTATGCAGGTCCCCAAGCCTTCACTCTGAGTCTCAACACTCAAGTGAACAACCTTCAGGGGACAGTTACCATCCCCAACCTTTAGATCTAAATCAACCCATTACCAACCTTTCCTTTAATATGGATGAAGACTTAGGTTTCAGTGAGTACCATTGTTGATACATATGTACCTAGATCCTGATATGAATGTAATATGTCATGATTGTCTTACACTTATGTAATGGTTGGGTTATTAATGAAATGAGAATGTTTGATTGTAATTTATAATGTTTAATATTTCACTAATGAGTTGATATTGAATTGGCTATATAGGTTTGTGATTGTTTGATTTGATACACATAATGTTATATAAATAAATACATTCAAACTTAGCAATAGATGGACCATACGCATGAACAACTTCAGGCGAATGACTCAGTCGCACGACTGAACCAGGAGACTGGATCAGTCGTATGATTGTAACATGAGATTGGATCAGTCGCACGACTAAACACTCAGTCGTGCAAATGGATCAACCGCATGGCTCAATCGCACGACTGAACCATGCTGATGGTTCAGTCGCCCGAATGAGCAACCTTAACCTATAAATACCACCTAATTCGTGGAAAAACATAAGCATTCATTCTAATTCGACTCCAAACGTACCCTAGCCGTCCAGAAGCCTCCAAGTTCATACTCCAAGTTCATAGAAAGCTGTAGATCGATTCCTAATCGATTCTTGACGTTAGATTCAATACGTTATTGTTTCTACGTGTGTTGGACCAAAAGAACCAATGAGCCTGATCAGAAAAACCTCTAAGTCCCACAGACATTACAACTGCTGAAGATAGTTACATCAGCTGAAGACATCAGCTGATTACAAAAGTCTGAAGACAAAGTCTGAAAGCAAAGAACTGAAGACAAAGTCTGAAACAAAGAACTGAAGACAAAGTCTGAAGATGAAGTGCTGAAGACAAAGACTGAAGACCAGAGTGATCAGCAGTTGTCACAACAGCTGAAGTTGTTAACTTTAGTAGTTGTGATAGTTTTACTTTTCAGTACTTGTAATTTTATATTTCAGTAGTTTAGTGTTTCAGTAGTTATTAGTCAGTAGTTTATGTAATTGTACTTAGCATTTACTGAGATGTAATCAGTTGTTGAGAACATCTCAGTAGTTTGCTTATTTCAGTTGTTTTGTAATTCTGTTAGATGTCACTGTCAAGTGACATCAGCAGACGTCACATTCCTCTATATAAGGGATGTTGACCTAGCTGTATTTCTAACCGAAGCATTATGCGTGAATGAAATCTTTCCCTTAACAGAAATATTCTCTCTGTAATTGTGATTTGTCTTGCATATTCATTACTTTTCTTGCTTGAATTCGATCTCAATTGGTGATATTCCGCTGCATAATTCTAACCTAATTGATCCGCTCCTATCAAATGGTATCAGAGCAGGTTAATCATTGATCGATCTAATAATTGATCATTGAAACTGTTCTTTTGATAGCAAAGGTTGATCGAATTAGTAGTTTTGCAAGAATTGATTATAGAGATTAATTTTCTGTGCTTCCGGTTCATTAATTGTGATTCTAATTGTATTTTCTAAGTGTGTTGTTGAGTTTTTCAAACCAGACCAATTTTAATCTCCTTGACTTCAATTGAATTAGTGAAAATGACTACTTCAACGAATGATCCTCACAATACTGGCTCCTCAACTAAGCCTCCTATGCTTGTTAGGAGTGAGTAGAACATATGGCAACGCCGAATGCTCCATCACCTGTCTGTTAACAAATCAGGTTGTTGGAAGTCTATGGTTCATGGACCATACAAGCCTATGGTGAGTAATCCTGAAACCAAGGAGATGGTTCCTAAAAAGAAGGAACAATATTCTGATGAGGATTTAAAACTGTTTGAGATTGATGCTAAAGCCCATGGAATTCTGGCCATGGCAATACCTAATGAAATCTATTCTGGGCTCATGCATCATGAAACTGCTTATGATCTCTGGGTTGCTCTAAAAGAACAATTTGGAGGAACTGATGAGGTCTTAGCAAACAATAGAGAAATCCTTGCCCAGCAATATGAGACATTCTCTCATAGGAAGGGTGAGACACTGACTCAACAGTTTGAGCGGTTTTCATGTCTAATCTCTGAGCTTAAAATGGTTCAACATGAATACACAAACAGCCAGATGAATAATAGATTCCTCAGATCCCTGCCTGAGAGATGGGACACTTACACCATTGTCCTACGCTCCAGTGCAAATCTGGATACTCTATCTCTCACCCAACTTCATGGGAAGCTCTTAACATTTGAGAGAGAGATAGAACAAAAAAGGAAACTATCTTCATCTGGAAAGCTCACTGATGACTTTGTACCAGGTAATACTGCTCTGGTTGGTCATGAGTCTGAATATGCTTCATTTGAAAGTTCATATGATGAGCATATTGATTTCTCTTCAAACAGTGGAAATCATGCTTTTGTTGGAGTTGAGGGAAACTCATGTTTTAATGCTGATAATTTGTGTTTTGTGATGGATGATTTGAAAGGAATAGCTGATGTTGATCTTGAAGAGATGGATATTTTGAGCCAAATGGCATTGATTAATATCAGATCTCAAAAGTTTTATAAGAGAACAGGTAGGAAATTTCCTGGTCTCTCTAGCAAAACCAAAGTTGGTTTTGACAAGAGTAAGTTGAGATGTCACAAGTGTCACAGACTTGGACATTTTGCTAGAGAGTGTAGATCATCTGGATCTAACTCATCTGCACCCTTTGTGACTTTTCCATGTAATAATTCACAATCCAAAGGGCAACATCCTACCAGTTCTGATCATCATTCTCAGCATCAATCATCTCCTACATACTTTGTCCCTCAAAGCCCCATGCCATATCCTTATCCATGTTTTTACATGCCTCAGTCTGGTCAAGTTTCAGTACCAATGGCTCAACAACCACATGCTCTACCTGATTCTCAGCCTTCTCAATCAAATCAGCAATCTCAACCTCAATCTCGTCAGAGCTTTTTCACCCCTGAGGTTGTTGACTGGAGCAGCCTACCAGATGATGTCTCTGGTTATTCTGAGCAATTTGCTGGTGCTGGTCAACATAATGGTGACAATCCTTTTGGAAACCTTGCTTTAATGGCCCTGGAATCTACTGATGACAATCCCTCATCATCACAAGGTTCTTCATCACAGGTACCACAGGTATCTTCTGAGGCTAAGGCCAAGATTTGTTCTGAAACATGCATAGCTGCTTTTGTTTCTATTAGGGAAGCAAATGTAGCTTTAATTAATCAAAATCTTGACCTAGAAAAGGCAATGTCTAAAAGGAAATCTGAGTTTGAGTCTGTGTTAAAAAAGAAGGATGAAGAGATTTATAAGCTTAAATGTCAAATTACTGATGAAAAGGCTAAGGTAGAGGTCATTCTAGAAAATCACAAGAATCTCAAGGATACACTTGCAGCTACCCAAGTTGATTGTGAACGATGGGTAACATCCTGCAAGGGATTTGAAATGCTTCTTAGTAAGCAAACTGCTTCAAATGTGAAGTTTGGGATTGGGTATAATCATACCATACCTCCCACAGATTTTACTCCTAAGTCAGAAGTACAATCTGAGGTTGAGAGTCATTCCCAAACCACATCATCAGGTGTTTCATCCTCTATTGAAAATTTAAAATCTGAGGATGAAGATAGTGTGAGTATCTCAGTTAATCAAATAACTGATGATCCCACTACTTCAAAACACTTGATCAAGAAGAAGCTGAGAATCTCAGGTGTTGTTCCACAAGGTACTCAAAGTACTGAAGGGCAAAACACAACACCTGAAGAGCATTTCAAATCAGAAGAAAATGAGCAATCCTTGACAACTGCTGAAGAATCTATCAGGATTTCAAGAAATACTGATAGCAAACCACTGAAGAAGAAATCTTCAGTTGTTGAAAATCCTTCAGTACTTCCCAAAAGTACTGAAAGGAAGAAAGTACTGAAGAACAAATCTTCAGTAGTTTCCTCAACTTCAGCAGTTGATCAAGAAAAGATGAAAACAAAACCATGTGAAATATGTGGTTTGTTCGGTCATCTGACTGATGAGTGTTGGTATAGCAAGGGTTTAAAATTTAATAAAAAGAAAATCATTAAGCAGGAAATGCAGAAAATGAAAAACGAATTTCAAACCAAGTTTGTACCTCAATCATCTCATTCTGATAAACCTAAGCTTTCTCAAAATGCCACTAAGAAAGAAGGGGTTTTTCAAACAACAGCTGGAAATATTCCTCAGGGAATATTGAAAACTCAGACTAAGTCTGTGTCTTTTCAAAAGAAGGGTGTAGAAAATAACAAAAACAAATCATCCACAAGTACTGATGTGTCAACTGAGTTGAAAACTCTATCAACAAATCAGACACAACTTGTGATGATGATTCAACATCTATTGGGGAGAGTTAACCAATTGGATGTTTCTGTGTCTAAACCACTGAAAAGGATACCCAAGCAAAAATCCAAGGAATCCTTTTCAGCATCATCTACATCTTCAAAAGCTGTTAATCATGCACAACCTGTTAATTTAACATCTGTTGATGAAAACAGACCCAAAACCAAAAAGGTTTGGGTCTCCAAAGCTAACTAATGTTTGTGTTAAATGCAGGGTTCTTCATCATGCCAAAGAAGCATCTGGTATGTGGACAGTGGAGGATCCATGCATATGACAGGGAGCAGCTCTCTTCTTCATGACTATTCCCAAAGGAAGAAGGGATTTGTTTCATTTGGAAATGATGCAAAAGGTTACATCATTGGGAAGGGTTTTGTCTCAAATGGGGAGATAAGATTTGATGATGTCAACCATGTGGAGAATCTCAAATACAACCTTTTGAGTGTCAGTCAAATGTGTGATAAAGGGCATGTTGCACTTTTCACAAGTCAAAACTATCGGATTCTGTCTTCCACAGTTTTGCACAAGATTGACAAAATATTGGATGAGTATACTCTCCTGAAAGCCAACAGGATTGGTAGAGTATATGCTTTAGATCTATCAAAGAAAATAGATCTAAAAGGCCATCCATGTTTGTTCTCTAAAGCCTCTCCTCAAGAATCTGAACTATGGCATAGAAGGCTGGGTCATGTGAATTTCAAAAACATGAATCAGCTCATTCATCATGGATTAGTGAGAGGCTTACCATTGAAAGAGTTCAAGTGTGATGATACCTGCCCAGCTTGCTTGAAAGGAAAACAACACAAAGCTTCATTCCCTTCTATAGAAGAACCTAAGTCCACAGCATGCTTGCAATTACTGCACATGGATCTCTTTGGTCCTGTGAGAGTAATGAGCATGGCAAAGAAAAAGTACTGTCTGGTAATTGTGGATGATTACTCTAGATATGTATGGACTTTCTTCTTGCACTCCAAGGATGAAGCAGCTCAAAGTATTATCTATTTTGTGTTACATGTGGAGAAGCAGCATTCACTTCCTGTTAAGTGTGTGAGAAGTGATAATGGGACAGAGTTTAGAAATCACACTCTTGATGAATTCTATTTGTCTAAGGGAATCAAAAGACAATATAGTATTCAAAGAACTCCAGAACAAAATGGAGTGGTGGAAAGAAAGAACAGGACCCTGATTGAAGCTGCAAGGACAATGTTGGCTGACTCTGGGTTGCCACTAACCTTTTGGGCTGAAGCTGTCAATACAGCTTGCTATGTTCAGAATAGAGTATTAGTGAATCAGAGGTTGATGAAGACTCCTTATGAGCTCTTATATCATTTGGCTCCTTTGATTTCATTCTTTAGAGCTTTTGGGTGTCCTTGTTATATTCTTAACACAAAAGGTATCCTTCAGAAGTTTGATTCCAAGGTGGATGCAGGGAATTTTGTTGGGTATTCATCTACTTGCAAAGCATACAGAGTGTTCAACTGCAAAACAAAGATTGTTGAAGAGACTTTGCATGTCAAGTTTAATGAATCACCAAAAGACAAGATTCCTCAAAACCCTGTTGAGATGTTTGACTTGGACATACTACAATATGTTCCATATCAGCCTCCACCTGTTATGGTCTCTGAAGATCCATCATCTTCAACTGAAGATACAAATGCAAGTTGTAGTGATCATCTGCCTGGTTCTACTACACTTGATGTTCCTGTAGCCTCAGCAGCTCCATCCACAACAAATGCTGATGAAATCTCTGAATCCTCTACTTCATTTGAACTGCCATCTCAGTCTAGGTTTCAAGAGTCTACATCAACATCTGCTGCTGCTGAATCTTCTACAAACACTTGCACAGATATTATTGCTTATCAAGAATTGAAGAATCATCTTGTGTCCCAGATCATTGGTGACATAACTACTGGTGTTTCAACAAGAAGTCAATTGTCCAATTTTTGTCTCTATGCTCTCTTCATCAGTCAGCAAGAGCCAAAGAATTATCATGTTGCTCTAAGGGACAATGGATGGGTTGAAGCCATGCAGCTTGAGCTTCTTCAATTTCAAAAACAACAAGTGTGGGAACTGGTTCCTCTACCCCCAGGTAAGTGTGCAATAGGCACTAAATGGGTGTTTAGGAATAAAACTGATGAAAAAGGTCAAATTGTCAAGAACAAGGCCCGACTGGTTGTACAGGGGTTCTCACAAGAGGAAGGTATTGATTATGATGAAACCTTTGCCCCTGTGGCCAGACTGGAGGCAATTCATTTGTTTTTAGCTTATGCTGCTTTTCATAACCTTAAAGTTTTTCAAATGGATGTCAAAAGTGCATTTTTGTATGGTAAAATAAAAGAAGAAGTTTATGTATGTCAACCACCAGGTTTTGAAGATCATAAACACCCTGATTGGGTGTATAAGCTTGATAAGGCTCTTTATGGGTTGAAACAAGCACCCAGAGCCTGGTATGAAACATTATATAATTTTCTTCTTCAAAATAATTTCACTAGAGGCTTCATAGATAAAACTTTGTTTATAAAGAAAGCTGGCATGCATAAGCTCCTTGTTCAAATTTATGTTGATGATATTATTTTTGCATCATCTGATCCCCAGTTGTGTGATGCATTCACAAAATTGATGCAACAAAAGTTTGAAATGAGTGCTATGGGAGAATTACAGTTCTTTCTGGGTTTACAAATCAAACAACTGACTGATGGAACTTTCATTCATCAGTCAAAATACACAAAAGATTTGTTAACCAAGTTTGATTTACAAAACTGTAAATCCTGTTCTACTCCCATGTGCAGCAACACACAACTGGATGCTGATCAAAAAGGTAAAGCAGTTGATGAAACTCTTTACAGATGTATGATTGGTTCCTTGATGTACCTAACTGCTTCTAGACCAGATATTATGTTTGCAACTTGTGTCTGTGCTAGATTTCAGGCGGCTCCTAAGGATTCCCATATGATTGCAGTCAAGAGGATCTTTAGATATTTGCAGGGAACTAAATCACTAGGACTATGGTATTCCATTGGGCACTCTTGTAAATTGGTTGCTTTTTCTGATAGTGACTATGCAGGGTGTAAGTTAACTAGAAAATCAACTTCTGGTGGATGCCAATTTCTAGGCAACTGTTTGGTCTCTTGGCAGAGTAAGAAACAAACATCAGTTGCTACATCAATAGCTGAAGCAGAGTACATTGCAGCTGCAAGCTGTACATCTCAGGTACTTTGGCTTCAAAATCAGTTATTGGATTATGACATTACTGAGACTAAGACTCCATTATTAATGGATAGTTCTTCAGCTCTTTGTATTGTTAAGAATCCTGTCCAGCATTTTAGGACCAAACATATTGAGATCAGACATCATTTCATTAGGGATTGCTATGAAAAAGGTCTGATTGATCCAAAGTTTGTGCCTAGTGCTGATGAGCTTGCAGATATATTTACTAAGCCTTTGGATAGTGCAACATTTCATAATCTTGTACTCAGGCTTGGTATGCTGCAGCTAGAATAATTTGACAACTACTGATGCTCTTAGTTCATAAATACTGATGAGCATTAGTACTCTTTTGTCAAAAATAAGTGCTGATAAGTCATTCTATCTTCAGTAGTTTTCCAACTACTGAAGACTTAATTACTTAAAAGTACTGAAGTATCTTATTAGTTCAAAAATACTGATGTAGTTCAAACTACTGAGGTCTTTTGTAATAAATAAGTACTGATGACCGATGAAACATCTGAAAATCAGATGATCTGATGAGTAAGTGTCAAGGTCATTGAAACAGCTGAACTTTGTGAATTGACGACAACTACTGTTTCTTTCCAAACAACTGAAGCCAAAACCAAGTCTTCAGTAGTTTCCCAACTACTGATGACCAACACCAAGTCTTCAGTTGTTTACAACATCTGAAAGTTAAAACCATGTCTTCAGTTGTTTTCTAACATCTGATGACCAACACCAACACTTTCAGTTGTTTTACCTCAGCCGTTTCATAACCTATATATACCTAACCCTAACTTCAACCTTTTCATAACCCCCTTTCCAAACGTTCATCTTCCATTAATGGCGACCATGCAAATCAAACCTCGACACAACTGTGTTGCTCATCTTACCAAATCACCATTCTGGAACAAGTTTGATGCTGCCATCGACTTGATGAACGATTCCCAATACCGCACAGCCTTTCTCCTCAATCCAACCATTTACCATGATACCCTGTGCCAGTTCTGGACGAACGTTACCGTTCATACTGATGAGAATGATGCCACCATCACTCTCCAGTCTTTTGTTAACCAGAAAAGGGTGATCATCACTCCTGAGATCATTCGTCAAACCCTAGACCTAAATGATGCCACCTATCCCACCAAGTACCCAAAAGGCACCATTGATCTTTCTTTTGACAATCATGGTTATGAAGGTGACCTAAGTGCTACTACCATACTGAAGAAGCACTTCCATGATGCTGAGCGACTCATATTTCACATGATGAATGTCTGTCTGGCTCCGAAAACATCTTCTTGGGATCAAATGTCATCCAGATGGCAACAGGTATTATATTCTATCCTTGAGCATCAAAATCTAAATTTTTCTGATATTCTCTTTTTGGAACTAAAAGATTTGGCATTGAAACCTGTGGCAAATAGATGGATATTATATCCAAGGTTTCTTATGGCAATCATTTTAAACCAATTAAAATCTGATGGCCTTGTTGGCCTTGGAGTCCCTGCTCTGTTGGTTCTACCAGAGGTATATTCCAGGCACAACTCAAACCCACAACTAAAGCATGCTGCCAAACTGCTCAAACCCAAGCAGAAGGAACCCACAGCCTCCACCTCCAAATCTAAAGTCCCCTCCAAACCCAAACCAAAGAAAACCAAAAAGGCTACTCAGGGAGTTGAGTCCCCTGATGATGCCCCTGCAGCACAAACGCAGGATGAGACTACAAGTCTTAATCCCCTTGTAGTCTCGATGACTCCACCAGCTGAAACCGCTCAGATATCCTCTCAACAGGGTCCTGATGCAACCAATATAGGGGAAACCACATTGCTGGAATCTATCTCACTTGAGAAGATTACCATTGAAGAGCACCAATCTCCCCAGGTGCAAACCTTTTCACCACCATCTCCCACTGATACTGCTCCTACAAGCCCAACTGCAGTCATTGCACAAGTGTTGACTCAGCTACATTCCTCTACCCCTCCCCAGATACCTGTTACTACTGGGAAAACCTCAACAGCTGAGGGAGAGGATCAAAATGTAGTTGATATCCAACAGCATAGGGATTATCAAGTTCAGTCTCCCAGTGTAAATGTGGAGACTAGAACATCTGGTGAGGCTACCTCTTATCCTGCTTCAGCACATGAACAGGATGAAGCTGGTATCATCTCTAAGACCTCACCAGAGGCAACTGTCAATGAAGGACTTGCTCCTGAGACAGGAAGTCCCCAGTTCCAAGACAAAGGGCACATGTGATTACTGATTTACACTCAGCACATGTTCATCCTGATTCAATCAGGAGGTCAGGTGATTCAGTTTATACTGATGATGACCTGGGCTTTTTCTTTGAAGTCTTAGCCCAAAACACTATTCTTGAGGCTGAGGTTTGTAGATTGAAAGATCTGCTTCCCATCCTGCCTCAGGAATCAAGACCATCTGCCCCAATAAACCCACGATGGCAGCTTCTGTTGAAGCTTCCCTAAACACTGAGCCACTCAAATCAACCAAACCACCAGCCTCAGGTTCAGGCACCATTTCTCAGGGAGAGAACCCCTCTGAGCAAATGGTTGCTGCATTCAAATCTTCCTTACCTCTCATCACACCCATTATCACATCTATTGTTCATAAAACCATTGATGAGAGGCTCTCCTCAGATATTACCTCACTTGTGACTGATGTTGTGTCCAAGCACCTTTCTGACATTCAAACCCCTGAACCCAATGCAACCAAAAAGGGGGAGTTTAAGTCAGCAAAGGATGATAAAAGGAAAAGAGCTGAAGAGGAAGAAGATAAGGAAGAGAACAAAGGCAAAGAGATCATCACCTACAAAAGAAAGAAAAGTATTGATGATAAAACTGAAGATGAGAAGAGGCTAGATGAGATGATCAAAGAAGCTGATGACCAACACAGCAGATCCATGGACAGGATCATTGATCAGCTCTTCAGGCAAGGATTTGACACTGCTAAACTTGACTCAGAGATCAGGAGACTTGAGATTCAAGAAATTGAAGATCGATGGGCAAGTTGTAATGAAGAAGAAAGAGAGAGACTAGAGGCTATGATTAGATTTCTGTCTAAACATCTGGGAAGACCTATCATAGAGATTAAATCATGGTCCAGAGATAGCATCTTGGAAATAACTACCAAGATATGCTCATCTGAAAGCTTCAACAAAGGCCTAATCATTGAAGCTCTGGATGAAGCAGGTGCTGGGAAGAGAACTGATATGGCCAAGTTGTCAAAAGCCACCCTCACCAACAAAATGATAGAGCAGCCCTTCAAATCCCCCTTACCTAAACAATCCTCCAAGCCAACCTCACAATCAAAACTGCCTACATCTAAACCTTCAAAACAACCAACCTCTCAACCTCCAAAACAAACAACCTCACAACCATCTAAACCAATTCCTTCACCCAAGAAACCTACCCAAGAGTCCACCAGTGAAGCACCAAAAAGAAAAAGAAGGTTGCTGAGGATGGAAGAAGAAGAAGAGGAGGATGAAGAAGACAATCTGCCAATATCTGCTGTTCTTGAGAAGAAGAAACTGAAGCCTAAGAGTCAATCACAACCAATAACTCCTGAAACTCAAAGGCTGACAGTTAAAGTCAAAATTGAAGAAGAAGAACAGCAGAAGCAGCATGATGAGCAGTTTCTCAAGATGGTTGACAAGGACTTCTCTCAGTCCTCATCTATTCAAGCCATGAAGATTCAAGCTCAAAGGCTGTACACTCTCAGGCATACTTTTCAACATCAAAAGGAGAGAGTGCGGATTTGGCCAGATCCCAGGGTAAGTTCTAGAATTCACAAGAAAAATTTACCAAGTAGATATCATGGCCAAGTAAGAAAGACTTTGAATGCTGCAATCATGCTGGCCATGGTAGTCTCACCCTGGGAAATCATTGAAGAATTCAAGAGAGCTCACACATCCAAATCAACCCCTATGTCTATTCTTGAGAACAAAATGATCAAGAAGGGGTTGCTGTACAAAAGACTTGAAGATCTTCAGAAGAGTGAACTCCAGTTGTTACTTGAAGGCTCTCATCTAGATGAATTCGCATATAGAGAGATAACAACTGTTGAACTGAAGAATGGGAAGACAGTAAGGTACCTGTCTAAGTATTATGGGCATGAGTTCTTCTTTGAGGGAGAAGCAGAAGAACTCACTAAGGAGGAACAAGTTGTTCTCCTTGAGGCCTATGCAAGGGAGTCTTTCAGACTCATAAATGGGAAATAGGTTTCATGGTTGGGACAAGACTCTGTGTCCAATTTCCCCAAGACAGAGTTCCCTTCCATACTTAGCCAATCAAATGATTAGAAACCTTTTCCTGGCCTGTGCTTATTTGTTTACCTCTGAAGCTGATCAAGAGAGTATTTTTGCCAAAGAATAAGTGGGATCTTCAATAAGTTAGAGGTTTTGGCTGCATTGGTTCAGGGGGAGTTTGTTGGACCAAAAGAACCAATGAGCCTGATCAGAAAAACCTCTAAGTCCCACAGACATTACAACTGTTGAAGATAGTTACATCAGCTGAAGACATCAGCTGATTACAAAAGTCTGAAGACAAAGTCTGAAAGCAAATAACTGAAGACAAAGTCTGAAACAAAGAACTGAAGACAAAGTCTGAAGATGAAGTGCTGAAGACAAAGACTGAAGACCAGAGTGATCAGCAGTTGTCACAACAGCTGAAGTTGTTAACTTCAGTAGTTGTGATAGTTTTACTTTTCAGTACTTGTAATTTTATATTTCAGTAGTTTAGTGTTTCAGTAGTTATTAGTCAGTAGTTTATGTAATTGTACTTAGCATTTACTGAGATGTAATCAGTTGTTGAGAACATCTCAGTAGTTTGCTTATTTCAGTTGTTTTTGTAATTCTGTTAGATGTCACTGTCAAGTGACATCAGCAGACGTCACATTCCTCTATATAAGGGATGTTGACCTAGCTGTATTTCTAACCGAAGCATTACGCGTGAATGAAATCTTTCCCTTAATAGAAATATTCTCTCTATAATTGTGATTGATTGTCTTGCATATTCATTACCTTTCTTGCTTGAATTCGATCTCAATTGGTGATATTCCGCTGCATAATTCTAACCTAATTGATCCGATCCTATCAACGTGCATTCTTACTGATTGGATCGCCAATCAAATAGGATTCCGCACTATTTGGTTTGGTTAACACGTTAATCATTTGGTTTTCCGTTTAAATACCAGATCCTAACAAGTGGTATCAGAGCTTTGGCTCTTGATTACGTGTGATTCAATCGGTTTTGATACAAAGGTTGTGTTTTTTCACTAAAAACACAATCTTTTTGTGTCAAACGTTGTATTGGACGTCCCCTGCTCATCAAGTTTTGGTTTCTCCGGCATAAGGCGATTAGGGTTGGTGAAATTCGGGTTTTTACGGCCAAAACACGTTAAACCTAGAAATTTTCGAAATACAGCAGCTTCAGTCGCACGATTGATCCAATCGCACGACTGGACTTCATTCGCATCCCTCAAACGTACGATTGGACTCAGTCGCATCTTCATTCGTACGACTAAGCAGACCGTTCGCATTGTTCATCCGCATCAGTTTCATTCGCACGACTAGACCAATCGCTTAGTTCAGCCGCACGATTGAACCAGTCGCATAGTTCATTCGCACGGGTAGCCCAATCGCACCACTCCATTCGCACCAGTTAAACAGGTTGTTTAAGAGACTTAAATTTAATAAAGATGGAGGATCAGTTTTCAGCGTTTACAGCCGGAAAGGACTCACGTATTCAGAACTTACTACTACTGGAGAGTGAGGTGGGGAATCACAATAAAGCCCCGAAGCTTATAACGTTAGATGAATTTCCCCACTGGAAACAAAGTTTTGAGATCTACTTAAATGGAGTAGATCCTAATATGTGGGAAGCTATTGAGACGGGGTACAGTATGCCGGTAGGAGCTGATGGGGTGAAACTTACTTTAGGAGGTATGACTGATGCACAGAAAGTCAAATATAATGCTGAAAAGAGAGTTATGCATTGCTAACTCAGTCTATCCCTAAGGATATTTTTCATCAATTCTCTGAGAATAAGCAAGCCAAGAAGTTATGGGATGAGCTGGAGAAAAGATATGACGGGAATGCTTCGTTGAAGACAATTAAAGCTAAGGAGTTGAAGAAAGAATTTGACAACTTCTCATCGATGGGAAATGAGAGTTTAGACGATGTCATTGATAGATTCTACCATTTGATGAGCGAGTTGCACACACATGGTGTCACAACTACCATGGAAGATAAAGTGTCGAATTTTGCAGACGGATTGCCAGAGAAATGAGCTTCTTTTGTGTCAAATCTGAGACAGAATGAAATGTTAGCAAAGTTGGACATCAATGATTTCATTCTAAAACTGCGAGAAGAAGCGCTAAGGATGAAGTACCGAGCTCAGAATTCTTCGTATACTCAGAATCCAGCTTTGTATAATGCAACTCCTCAATCTAAGACGTCTGGAGCACCTCTTCAGACCGCCTTTGTGTCAAGCTCATCTGGTCCTTCACAAGCCTCTCCTTCAGGATCAGAAACGTCAGGGTCTTCTAGTACCCAATACATTGGATCTGAAGCAAATGCTACAAGACCGAAGACCGAGAATTTCGGAAACGTGACGGTAGAAGTAGCACGAGAGCACATGGATCTCTTAGCAGCAGTGGTCCATTCTTATGATGGACTTGTTGCTTGGAAAATTGGAAACTGCCATCTGGCAGACGAGGACTACGAGCAGGTAGATGAGACAGAACTGGAGAGGATGGATATTATGTGGGCCTTAGCAAGTGTTGTCCGGAGAGCTAAGAAGTTTGTGAAAAAGACCGGACAAAACTTGGTTGCTACTAAGGACACTACGTTTGGCTTTGACAAGAGCAAGGTGACCTGCTTCAACTATGGAGAAAAGGGGCACTTCAAAAGAGAGTGTGTAAAGCCAAAGAAGACTGGGAACGGGAATCCATTCTCGTCCTTCACTTGTCAAGACAAGCAAGCTAGCAGTTCTACTTCATCAAGCAAGGATCCAAAAGCCTTGACTGCTCATGATGATGAAGGACAGGACTGGAGTTTTCGGTTTGTCTCTCCGGGAGAATCTAATATTGCAAGTGTGGAAGACTTAGATGATGATTCCGCGAGTGAAGGAGATATTGAAGTAGAGCTAGGGATGTCAAACTGTGAAGAGACTGCAACTGAGGTCAGCTACAAGCCTGAAGAAGGGACGTCTACAACAAAGACAGAATCACCAGAACCAGAGACATCAGATGCTGCGTTGATGGCTGATTCATCAGAACCTCCTTAGGTAAGTACGACTGACCAACTTTTCAAAAATCATGCTTGTTCTGATTGTAATAAATTTAGAGAAAGCATAGATCTGAAATTTGCTAGGTTATTAGATCATAACGATAGCTTAGTAAAAGATTTGCAATTGTGCACTGAGGCAAATAGAGTTTTAAAACAAAATGAGCATAGTTACAAAGAAAAGATAGACCTTTTGAATAAACAGCTTAGGGAAACAGAAGTAGTAGCCTTTAACCAAGCTAATGACATTAGGTACTATCTTAACTCCCTAGAAGACACTAAGAAACAAAAAGCAGTTTTAGAAGTAGAAGTAAATTCATTAAAGCAAAAACTGCACAGTTGGACAAGTTCATCTCATATTGTCCAACACTTAGTGAGAGAGCGTAACAATGGGAAGGGTTTGGGTTATAAAGTGGTTCTACCACCACCTGAGACCTTGATGAACACTAAGAGTAAACCAATAAATAACAATCCCATCAAGGATCATGTGGTGTCTACTCCTCTTGTAAGTGATCCAGATTCCTCATGTTCTTCAATTGAATCTGGAACAAAACAAAAGGAGGCCACTTCAAAGGCAAAGGGTAAAATGCCTTGAGTTAATCTGGAAAAAGAATTTGAAAAGGTTAATATAAAGTCAGGGTCAAACAAAGTCAAATCTGAACCTAAAAAGACTGTTAATGTTAACCTATCACGAGTCTCATGTCAAAGTCCACTTAACCATAATGGAAAAGATGTTAAGAATGTTAAAACAATTAAGTTTGTTAAACAAGAGAAAATATCAAAAGAAGTAGAGTCAAAGCCCAAACATAATGACGTCACTAGGGTGTCACACACATCTCCACATAGGCAGTTTAATCATAAAGTTGATAGCAGGTCATGCTACAACTGTAGAGAGTGTGGACACATTGCTTCTTATTGTCCTTACTATCAGACACCTAGGAAGAAAATTGAACTTCAGGATTCAAAACCTAGGTCTTCTAAGAGGAGTTCTCTGACTCCACCTAGAAGAACTAGTGAACCCAAAGTTCAACCCATTAGCCAGTCGTCTGTTTATCACAAACAGGCCTTACACAAATCTGGCTTATGGGAAGAAAAGTCATCCTCTGTGTCTGATAATGATGACAAGAAGTCACCTGAGCTACCCTCACCTTCTAAGGGTCAATGGGTTGAATTCATGATGTGTGATGCCTCTGTGAAACCAAGCCAGTAAAGGCTTGGGTTCCTAACCTAAACTAATGCTTTATATTGAATGTGCAGGGTGTTCGCTATAGTGCTGAAACCAACACGTGGATTGTAGATAGCGGAGCATCCAGGCACATGACAGGAAACAGGGCACTCTTATCAAACGTCAAACAAATAAAAGGAGGGCATGTTTCTTTTGCTGGTAACAAAGGAGGTTACATCACAGCTCAGGGAGAGGTTGGAAATCAGAAAGTTAAGTTTGATAAAGTGAACTACGTTCAACAACTTCAAAACAACTTACTTTCTGTTTCCTAAATATGTGACAAAGGATTTAAGGTCATATTTGACAACAAGAAGTGTTATGTCCTAAAGAAAAACTATGTGATTCCGGAGGACCAAGTTTTAATGACAGCTTCAAGATATTAAGACCTTTTTGTTTTGGATCTCTCAACGGCTTCTACAACGGATCATGAAGTTCAGTGCTTCTTATCAAAAGCTACTGAGAAGGACTCCATTTCCTAGCATAGGAGAATGGGACACATTAATCAACGGAAGATGAATCACTTGATCCAGAAGGATCTTGTGAGAGGAGTTAACGTCAAAAATTTCCAACTTCCGGATTTCTGTGTAGCATGCAAGAAAGGCAAACAGACGAAGAAGTCTCATAAGGAAAAGAAAGTTCATTCTATCGAGCTTTCTCTTGAACTTCTTCACATGGATCTGTTTGGTCCAGTTAGTACAAAAAGCATTGCAGGTGACTTGTACTATTATGTGGTTACTGATGACTACTCAAGATTCTCTTGGGTAATGTTTCTGAAGTCCAAATCAGAAACATTTGAGTCATTCAAGGAATTAGTAACCACACTGGAATCTCTCTACAAGCTGAAGGTAAGACAGGTACGCTCAGACAACGGGACCGAGGTCAAGAATCAGTGGATGAAGGCTTACTGCAAGGAAAAGGGAATTGTGCACCAGTTCACTTCTGCCTACACGCCTCAGATGAATCGCGTTGCTGAGAGAAAGAATCGCAGCTTGATAGAGACAGCATGGACAATGCTAGCAGACTCTAAGCTGCCTATCCAATTCTGGAATGAGGCAGTGGCAAATGCATGTTACACATTAAATCGAGTTCTGGTAGTGAAGCGCCATGGCAAGACATGTTACGAGATACTACAACGACGTAAACCTAATCTGGAGTATCTCGAACCATTCGGCGTGTCGTGCACACTTCTGAAGAAGACTCAAGAAGGAAAATTCAGCGAAAAGGCTGATGAAGGTATCTTCCTAGGATACAACATACCGAACAAGAGAGTTTACAACAACTCAACGAGTTTAGTAGAAGTGTGGTGTAATGTTGATGTTCAGAGATACACCACACCACCTACTGGAAAAGGTCCCGCTTACTTTTTCGACTATGATGGATTCTTCAAGTCCTTCAACATACCTATCTCCCCTTCTAATGACGAGTTAGCTACACGGATGATGTATGATATCTTGAATACACCATCACTTGATTCAACATCATCGAGTTCACAGGGAGAATCATCTCACCACTCAGAGGGAGCACTAGAAGAAAGTGACTCCTTCTCAAAAGATGAAGCTGAAGAAGATGACCAGAACAATCAGGAGGGACAGGTTCCAATTCCTGCAAGTCCACAAGCATCTAACAATGATGCCTCTTCGACTTCGGAACCTCAAACTCCTACTACCTTAGATGCAGAACCTAATGTTCACAATCTTGACTCTGAGGTAGTTGTTCCTACTACTCCAGGATCACGTCTAAATGTCTATCATCCCCTAGACAATGTCATTGGGGATGTCAGATCAGGAGTGCAGACCAGAAATCAGCTGTACTCAGCTGATTATGCCTCGGTAATGGAAAAAGGATACATTCACAACGGTGCTTATCTTTGTTTTGTCTCGCAGGTTGAGCCAAAATACGTCAGTGAAGCACTGGATGATGAGGCATGGGTGAGTGCCATGCAAGAAGAACTTCTTGAGTTCAAGAAGTTAGGTGTATGGACTCTGGTAGATAGACCTAAAGGTGCTAAGGTCATTGGCACCAAATGGGTCTTGAAATGCAAGAAGGATGACCAAGGCATCATTATAAGGAACAAGGCTCGACTGGTAGTTCAGGGATTTCGTCAAGTCGAGGGAATTGATTACAATGAAGTGTTTGCACCCGTGGCGAGGATGGAAGCCATCCGCATCTTCCTTGCCTATGCATCGTATATGAAGATCAAAGTCTATCAATTAGATGTGAAGAGTGCATTCCTTAATGGTGAAATCCGAGAGACAGTTTATGTCAGTCAACCCGAGGGATTTGAAGATCCTTATCATCGGGACAGAGTTTACAAACTCGACAAGGCTTTATACGGGCTTCATCAAGCTCCAAGGGCCTGGTATGAGAAACTCTCAACTCATCTTGTGAAACACGGCTTTCGCATGGGAGTCATTGACTGCACACTGTTTATCAAAGAAAAAGATGGAGACTTACTGCTAGTACAGATCTATGTAGATGACATAATCTTCAGTTCAAAGAACGAAGAATTATGCAAAGAATTTGAAGCAGTAATGAAGGCGGAGTTTGAGATGAGTGCCATGGGGGAGATGAAATTCTTTCTCAGGTTACAGGTGGATCAGACACCCAAAGGAATTTTCCTACATCAGACCAAGTATGTGGGAGACATTCTCAGTCGGTTTGACATGGAGAATGCTTCTGCAGCTGGGACTCCACTTGCTACAAACCATGATATAGCACCAGATGAAAATGGAGATCTGGTCGATGCAACCATGTACCGAGGAATGATTGGATCTCTCATGTACCTCACTACCTCAAGACCTGACATCATGTATGCTACATGTCTTTGTTCTAGATATCAGGCTAAGGCAAAGGTTAACCATCTGATTGGGTCAAAAGGATATTTCGTTATCTGAAAGGCACTCCCACACTTGGGTTGTGGTATCCTCATGATGATGACTTTGAGCTCACGGCGTATAGTGACTCGGATTACGGGGGCTGCAAGATGAATTACAAGTCTACATCAGCAGGGTGTCAATTCTTTGGGAGGAGATTAGTGACCTGGCAGTGTAAGAAGCAGACCTCGGTTGCATTGTCAACCTGTGAAGCTGAATACGTTGCTGCTGCAAGTTGCTGTTCACAAATCATTTGGATTCAACAGCAAATGCAGGACTACGGTTAAATTTCTCTTCTACTCCTATTTTTGTTGATAACTCTGCTGCAATTGCAGTAACTAAAAATCCAGTACAACATCCTAAGACCAAACACATCGGTATAAAATATCATTTTATACGGGACTGTTTTGAAAAGAATTTAATCGATGTGATAAAGATAAATACTGATTTTCAACGCGCTGACCTCTACACAAAGGCTTTTGACAAACCACGTTTTCTATATCTGTTAGAGGTCAACGGCGTTAAAAAGAAAAGTGATGTCATTCCAGATGATGACCATGTGTAGTCCGATGCAGTTTAGTCAAATCTCTAATTTTTTTTCTTTCTTTTATTTCCGTCATTTATTCTATTTTCTGTTTAAATTAAATACATGTTATTTAGTTGTCTATTAAAATCCTAAAATGTGTAAATCGGTTATGATTTTAGAATTTTAGGGGGAGAATAGGTCAGCCAATATCATTAAAAAAAAACGAGGGAGAAGGAGAGGCTAGCTGATAGAAGGTAGATCGTATCTGTGATACCGATTCAAATACTTTGGAAAATGATAGTACACAGGAACAAATCAAGTGGGACTTAATTTTTAATTTAGACAAGATGCAAAATTCAAAGTATAAGTCTGTGTAGTCTGAGCAATATAAAAGGAAATATGATAGAAAAACTGCTAACTACTAAGGTAACACAACGAAAGTAGACTTAGAGGTTGCTAGACCACAGATGATATGTTGGTAGATTCAACACAATAGATGATTAGACCTGACTGGTGATCTCAAGATTAAACTAAGTTGTTCAACTGACTGTGGACTCCCATCTTATCACTGGTTAACACAATCAACAATATTCCAATAAGGGGTAACGAGCAAATAAACGCCACAAATGTGTGCGAATGACCATAAATAGAGCAAAGCACGAAAAAAAATGAAAAGCAAATGCTATCAAGCTAATAACTTATGTTGTTGGTGCATTATGTGCAAAAGAAAATTAAAGATGCTCTAACAAGAAGATAGGTTGTGTGCCTCTCTGCTTTGCGATGGCACTGACCTAAGGATAAGCATAACCTAGATATTCTAGAATTCATTGTTGTTTGCCGCCTCTCTGCTGTGCGATGGCACTGACCTGAGGATTGGATTCTCTTTGAAAGCTCTATGAATAGTCTCTTCTTGTCAAAATACCCGTAGACCGCTCAAAAGCTCCTGAGGAATGTTGATTACCATATAAGCGTGGGATCCACAAATGTTGGTTGAAATAATTAAACCTTAAACTATCACCAATCTGTGTCATAAGTCTGTGTATGGATTTAAGAGGACAAATATACTGATAGTCATCATGGCTACAATTCTTGAAAGTCCAAATCAATGTGGGAATCTAATAGTACCAGTATGATTTCCTAAATTTGCTAACGACTCTGGATGAACACCAAGAAGTGAGCATCAAAAGGTTTTGATAACATGTCCCAAATGATTTGACTTGCCTGTATGATTCCAAAATTAAATTGGTCCAGTTATGGTCAAACTAAATTGAAGCTACCTATTCTGGAACCGAATCCAGTAGATTTCTATCTTAGGATTTACACCTCACAAAAGGTCAAAAACAAGTTTAATTTTTGTACTTCAGTTTAATTTTCTATTTATTTAGTCATTTCAGTTTGTTTGATATCGGACTACATCATGGAATTCAGTAATGGAGTAAATCACCTAAAAGGGTCATGTCTGAGATGACCACATGTGTTTTTAAAGGGTAAATTGGTCACGTCTGAGGTGACAAAGTGTTTAAAAGGATCACGTCTGAGGTGATCAAAAGTTTTTCAAGTTAATATGATCATGTCTAAGATGATCAAATGTTCATAATGTTATTTCAACAGTTAAAAAGGGGTTTAAAGGTTAAATGGTCATAAAGGCAGAAAATTTTATAAGTGTGACCCATTCGCACGAATGTACATGAGTACACCCGAATGGCTTATCAGACTGATCCATTCGACCGAATGAGAGTGTGTGAATGAGTCAGTCGCCCGACTGAGCTTCAATCGCCTGAATGAACTGAGCGAATGAGGCCACTCGGCCGATTGAACTCAGATTCAGTTTTTAAAGGGCCATAGTCGATCGCATCTCCTCATCACTCTCAATCGCCCCTATTTCGCACATAGTACCGTTACGCTGCCCAAATCTCTTTAGACCTTGTTTATACATTCTTATTGATCTTCTGACGTGCGTTTACATTTATACAGGTATAATAAAGTGAAATCTCACAAAAATCAGAAGAAATCATGCCCTAATTTGTGATGTTCGATTGAAACAAGAACCAGACCTTAAATGACCTAATAACCTACTGAAACTAAGTAACAAGTTAAAAATAAGTCTAATAGGTTATTAGTTATGAGATTGCGAGTCTAAAGAACCATTAAACCACATTAAATTACATGATTTGGTCAAGATTCGAACCTTAGTCGACCGAACAGTGGGTCATGCGACTGGTCGTCCGGATGAACTCCAATCGCACGATTGAGCCTTGCGATTGGGTCAATCGGCCGAATGCACTATGCGAATGAGCTCAGTCGGCCGACTAAACCAATCACAGGCTCAGCCAACAGATTAAACTCAGTCGCATGATTCATTCACCCAAATGAGTTAAGTCGCATGATAGGACAACCGACTGACCTCAGTCGCATGATTCATTCGCATGAGTAAATCAGAATGAATTCAAACAAGATACTTAGAACTGAATTGAGATATGTGACTTTCTAATGTTTTATGTCTTGTGTTTCAGATCAATGGCTGATAGATGGTCTATCAACCCTAAGCACAATATATGTGCTCATCTAGACCATACTACTCGAAATGGTGCCGAGTTTATAGAGATCATTGCTTTTCTTAGGCGATCAAGGATCCACAAGGCCATCTCTACTCCATGTACTCCCTACAGGTCTTTACATCAGGCCTTCTGGGAGAATACTTCTGTTGATCGTTCACGTGAGCCATACAGCATACGGCGCTCTATTTGTGGTATGGATATTGAGATTACGGCTGCTGACATTCAGAGAGTACTTGATCTGGGAGACGATACTGATCACCCCACCAGACTTCACCCGCTTATGGTGAGAGGATGTTTCTTGAGGATTAAGTACGCTGGGGACATCAACTCAGGTGTGCTCAACAAGAGCAACCTGTGTCCCTAGTATAAGTACTTAGCACAAGTTATTCTAAAGTGCATTGCTTCCAAGAGGGGTGGGTTTGATGATCTTTCAGACCAGATTCAGAATGCCTATGTGGCACTAGTGCTGAACCACCCCTTCAGCTTCTCGAGCATGATATTCTCTTACCTTGTGGAGAATATGGAGGCAAAGGGTAAGGAGGGTTTTTGCATGTACCCCAGATTCTTGCAGCTAATCTTCAATGAGAAGCTGCCATCGCTTCCTAAGGAGCGCCACGATGTTGTGGCTTTAGAGATCATGGACGATACGACTCTGGGTCGTATGAGAGTGTACCGGGGTAAGCAGGTAAAGCCCCAGGTAAAGAGACTGATAGGACATCTGGCCAATGAGAGGTATGTGGCACCGGGTAGACGTCAGTGGCATCACGATGACAGCGACTCAGATGATGAGCGGCTACTGCTCCCATAGCATGACTCTGATGATGATGATAGCAGGGATGCTGGAGATACCATGCCCACTCAACCAAGGGGCACCACTACTGATAGTACATCTCCGGTATCTGCCCCCACTGGAGATATAGCAGAGTCGGCTGGGTTCCACCAGGATTTTATACCTGGTGAGGAAGAGGAAGAGTCAGATGAGGAGCCACTAACTCGGACTGTGGGAAGTAAAGTCGTTCCCACAGAACATGGGCTCCGGGCGGTTAGTAAACGCCCTGGTGGATCGGGAGAGACTGCTGCTGACCCGACCTATGCTCCAGATCCGTCAAGACGTGTTCTAGGGGGAGCATCCTCCTCGACAGGATCGAGGAAGAAGAGGATGGCTCAGCCCCACGACATGAAGAAGAAGAAGCGCAGACTCACCTTCATCACCACCACAGCTACCACCTCAGCCACCACCAATACCACCTCTACAGTGTCACACCCCAACCTTGACGGCGGAAACGTCGAGATGTGAGGGTTACGATTGTTCACAGCCACATAACGCTATTTATTAATTCCAAATATATGATTCATAAGTTTCATTAGTAACATTACAAGCAAAAGTTTCAACAAAGAATACATCATGTACAAATGCTACAATTAACATGCTCATCCATTTTATCTCTAGGTCCAATCCTAGATGTAATAAGCTTCAAAGAGTAGAACACAAACTTGAGGTATACCTGAAACATGTTAAAAATAAAAGGTCAACATAAAAATGTTGGTGAGCATTCCATAGTTTTCAATACATAAGTATATAAAAGATGGCAATTCAAGTCATAAGTTAGTGAATAAAGTGATTAGGGATGTTATGAACAATGCAACAATCAAACCTCGACAAAGTTTTACAAGTCTCAAACGTTTACAAGATTATACGATCAGCTAAGTGTACTTGGATCAACCAAAGCAGGCTTGTCTGGCCCATAGATCTATGACTTCGCTGGGCTAGCAATAGTTAATGATTGTACATATAACGCCATAACATGGTAACCACAAAAGTTCAACTAACCACAACTTTGCATGATGAATTGCCATAAAGATTACAAGTCTCAAATAAGTTTACAAGTGCAATGATAATAAGTTAACATGTTTCACCCCAAAGTGTGAAAATAAGCAAAAAGGGGTATGGAAATACTCACTTGAAATAATAAGATGATAATAAGAAATTAATGATGCTCCAACGATTCCTTTTTACAAGATACCAAATGTATATATATTCCAATGTTAAGTTTAAAGGTAAGATTAACAAATAAACGTGAACTAGGGTTTCAATTGGAATTTGGGGGTTTAAATAGTTAAATGAAACAATGAATCGTTTATGTTTTGGTTTAATAAAGATAATATAAATCAATTAAGTCTAAGAATAAAAATATCTCAACAATTTAACTTATTGATTTAATAAAATTTAAATATAGTATGTGAAAAGAAATAATTAATTTAATAATTAATTATTTAAAAATTGATAAAGATGGTTAATACATATTTAAATGACATTAAAATTATTTAAAATCATAAAGTTTTAAGCTTTTAAAATGATTTATTAATAAGGTTTTATAATACAAAAACCTTAAAAAAAATAAAGCAAATTATATTGTTTTATACATTTCAAGAATTTAAATAAAAGTTAACAAATAAATTTATTAAATGATTATGATATAACATGCTCAAATGATTAGATGAAAAATTAATAATTATTTAAATAACTATTTGAATAATTATTTAACATATAAATCTATAATGTTTTAAAATAACCTAAGGTTGATTCATAATAGATTTATAGGATTTAGAAATAATAATAATGATTTTTTATACCCTATGTTATTCTAAGAAAATAAATAAATTCTACATTCATAAGTTTTTAATACTTTTTAAATTAATCTAATAATTTCTGAAATATTTTAGTTATTAAAATAACTTTTACTTTGATTTAATAACATATTAGTATAATTTTTGTAGTACAAAGTATCTAAATAGGCTTAAAAAAAATAGATGCCGGAGGCTGGGTTCGAACCCAAGACCTCTGGTTCAAGAGTGTTGAGTGATAACCAGTTGGGCTAAGCCCAGAAATTGAAGGTTGTAATCGAATATAGATTGTTAGACGATTGTTTATGCGTAGTTAATTTGATTATTATTATGATTCAATGTTCAAACGGCTATGAAGTTTAAAGCCGTCGGTTACTTGATTGATCCGACTGCTAACGGAGGTTTTAATTCGATTAAATGTTATACAACGGTTCGAAACATGTTTCAAAATGATTCGGTGGTGCTTTTAAGTCATGAATCAACGAAATTTGTTGTGTGTGGGGCTCGCCGGAACCGCGACCGGAGCTTGGCCGGAGGAACAAGGGTCGACGGTGGGGAAATGGCGGTTTGGGATTGAGTTTAACTTATTTACACAAATGGTCCCTGTTATTTCAATAGTTTATTATTTTATGCCCAAACTGTAGTATTTAAGTTTCTAAATTAACAGAATGGCCCCTTAAATTTAATCAAACTTTAAGTTGTTGTTATTTTATATAAATAGTTTACTTGTAAAGTTTATAAGATGATAAATAAACCCCCTAAACTTCAATGTGTTTAGGTTTTAGTCATTTTTGTTTATGCTTACCAACTTTATAAGTACTACTTAATATTATAAATGTTATTATTTTTTATTATTACCATTATTATTATTAATATTGTTATTGATATTATTATTAGTGTTATTATAATAATAATTATTATTATTTTTTAGTAGTTATATTATTAAGTGTTATATAAAAAAATAATGGCAATCTAACAAATGAGCATAAGTAAATCACAAAATTTCATGATGGGCGTAAATAATCCTTACAAGAATAAACGACGTTAACTTTTAATTAACGTAAAAATACAGGATGTTACAGTCTCCCCAACTTAAAAGAATTTCGTCCCGAAATTAAAAATGAACTTAAATGAACAAAAGGAGTTATAATGAAAGGTAAGTGTACAACGGCTAGTGATAAACGTTTGATTAAGGATGAGATGGAACCTTACAAGTCTCTTGACATAATGCATACCAATTTGAACTCTTCTAGTGAAATACAAGACTCTTTGAGAGTTGGCACATGAAACATTGGAAGACGATGACGAGTTACTGTGGTATATTAGACAACATGTAGGACGTATTTACGTAATAAAGTGATGACCTGAAATCAATGAAAAGACCATCAATTGTAAGAAAGGTTAACCGTCGGAATTTAAGAATCCCAAACGTCACCGAAACGATCTTAACGCATATCTTGTGAATATGTATTGCTCCTTTGACCAAACCGTTGGTCTAAGAATAATACGATATTCAAAGATTTTGGAATGAGTTCACAACGATGACTAGAAACATTGCTAATAGCAGGAAAATGAATCGATCATTAGAATTAACGATCGATATTTAACGACATACCTCGGTATACAACCATTTGAGATAGATACAAGTCAATTTCTCGACCCGTTATCCCATATGAGTTGATATGCAATTAGCCAATCGGTCTATAATGCACCAATTGTCATCATGACATCTAATATAAGAGGCATTTTGGTAAATGAAAAGTTTAACGGGGATTCTCAGGAACACGGGTATTAGGCGTTGTCATATATGGAGGTGAGACACTTGGACATATACCAAGTTATGTCTTTTCTTTTATGCCAAACTCATGACTACAAATTACGAAATTTTATGAACCTTTATATCCACATCGCAATGAGGATAATAACAAGTCTTGTTGTTCAAAACCAAGATAAAATTTCAATGATTTTCAAGGTTAAGGGTTAAAAAGCGATTCAAGAAATGACGTAAACATTAAGAAAAGTATTTGTAAACATGTTTTGCAAGGTAGCAAGTTTCAAAGTACAGTTTGCATACGCAGTTCATCAAACCCATAAACACATCTGAGAAAGTTAGAAAGACATGAACACAAGTTGATAATGCCTTTATTTAGCAGAAAGATTGTTTAAGAAGGCTACTATCACACAATCATGTGTTGATGATAACTCAAAATGAAAGTTGATAAGTAAGAAATAAATGGTTCGATGTAGCTAGATCGAGTCAAAACATGAAGATAAAGGAAAAGAAATCGATTTAAGATTTCAAATGCTCCAAGCTCGGAATCAAAATCAACCTAGAGTGATCGGGTCTCCTTTCAAGTTCAAAAATCATGCTCTGGCTTGATAGGTCCAAACACTAACATTGGTTCACCCTTCAAGTTACTACATGTTTCTTGTCACTTGATTAAACCTTGGTAAGTTGGAGATCAAGAAATGAGAATAGTCATCAAGGTGTGGTTTTCACTCCTAACTTGATGGTGTATTCCCAAGGTATGACCACTAAATTACCAATCAAAAAGTTCGATCCCAACTCCTTGTTGAGGATCCACAGAAATAAGACGAGGTAACTCACCATTAAGGTAAGGGAAATCACTCCTATCTTAACGGTGAAGTTTTACAAAAACAAAATTTAACAAGATGAACTTCTTCATCAAAATTCAGAATTCACTCCTACTTTGATGAAGTCGTCTCATTTGAACAAATACAATTCATAAAGATGATATTATCATCAAGGTATGGAATTCACGCCTATCTTGATGATTGAATTTCATAATAGCAAGAAAACAATCGAAGATTGACATTTGTCACCAAAGTACGGGTTTCAATCCTATTTTGGTGAGATCATGTCATTTGTGAAATGCCATTCCAAAGAAAATAATTGAAGTCAATCCTCGGGATAAGGAAATCACCCCAATCCAGAGGATGAAATTTTATAAATCACAATTGGAAACCATTTATCGAAACAAATAGAGAATCATCAAAGTAAGGGAATCACCCCTGTTTTGATGAGTTAGAATCATTTAGGAGATACGAGTGTTCTTAGTCATAGGTTGGCTTGCAAACACTTGCATCTCTCACGGTGCAGACGGTACGGAGTTTGACTTAACGACGAAAGGAAAACAATATCAATTAGAAATTCGGAAAATTTCAAGTTACATCAATGTAACAAAAGGAAAAATCATGCTTACAAGCTTAAGATCAAAGTTCGAGATAGTAGAATTTGTTGTGATGGTGTTCAAATCTTGAATAATTTAAATCAGGAAGGCAAAATCAAGGACAAGAATGATTCGACATCATAATGAGATGTGAACATTCGATTCACAATCAAAGGGAATACATGGACTTCTCAAGATATGAGGTCAACCATAGCCTTATTGAAGACACGCGTACTTATAAGTGATCACTCATCTCAAGGGTTTCGAGTCAAGTAAATGGATTCAATGATCGAGTCAAATCACCATTTACACTTTGCCTAGACAAAGTATTCCGAGATGTAGGAATTCCACCTACCGCATTTCATGTTCTTAGTTATGGGACACATCCTTAAGAAGACTTGAGAACCATAAGTAACGGTTTAAAGTTTTTGATGACCATTCTGTTTAGATTCCCAATATCTTTGGGTATATTAAGATCCATGTTCACGTTGGTCAAGATATAGAAATAGTTACATGAAACGCTCAACGCGTAACGGTGTTTAAACGTAAAAGTTGAAATGTAGGATAGGTTCAATATTAACAAGAACATTATGTATGATAAGAATGAAGAGATACCAGTTCAAGGAATCAAAGATTTTTAAGATACAAAGAGGATGGTTCCATTTGGTAACGCATTACCATTTGGAATCGTTGACACGTCAAGGTAAATTGACCCATTTGCCATAGAGACTTGTGTATGTTGACTATAGTTTATCACTCATCCAAGAAATCCCCAGGTAAGCATAAATGGTCTCACAATGAGATTTATACGATATGCTTGCCTTAGCCCGAAGGCCTTTTGCCAGGAAATCCAGAATACAGGTGTCTATGTGTCACACAAATTTTTTTTGGTTTATGAAATCAAAACCTTGATGAGTTTTTCATAGATTAGACATAGAGTCTAGGAATCGAACCCACGACGATAAGTGTAGATCCCACATGTCGTTGAGAATAAGTTTAGGAAGTTCATTTGTCGGGGAGGGTCAAAGAGTCAAAGTTAAGTTTAGGGAGACAAGTAACTAAGTTTAAGCATACATAAGGAAATCCTATGCTAAGGCATCAAGTTGCAGAAAAGGCATAGCATTATGTTGCATGCAAACAACATGTAAGCACAAAGGTATAAGAATCTTTCTTTGAGGTTCATGCAACTATAGTCTAGGTCACCATTTCTAATAACCTAAATCCCTATAGTTATGGGCTCTGATACCAATCTGTCACACCCCAACCTTGACGGCGGAAACGTCGAGATGTGAGGGTTACGATTGTTCACAGCCACATAACGCTATTTATTAATTCCAAATATATTATTCATAAGTTTCATTAGTAACATTACAAGCAAAAGTTTCAACAAAGAATACATCATGTACAAATGCTACAATTAACATGATCATCCATTTTATCTCTAGGTCCAATCCTAGATGTAATAAGCTTCAAAGAGTAGAACACAAACTTGAGGTATACCTGAAACATGTTAAAAATAAAAGGTCAACATAAAAATGTTGGTGAGCATTCCATAGTTTTCAATACATAAGTATATAAAAGATGGCAATTCAAGTCATAAGTTAGTGAATAAAGTGATTAGGGATGTTATGAACAATGCAACAATCAAACCTCGACAAAGTTTTACAAGTCTCAAACGTTTACAAGATTATACGATCAGCTAAGTGTACTTGGATCAACCAAAGCAGGCTTGTCTGGCCCATAGATCTATGACTTCGCTGGACTAGCAATAGTTAATGATTGTACATATAACGCCATAACATGGTAACCACAAAAGTTCAACTAACCACAACTTTGCATGATGAATTGCCATAAAGATTACAAGTCTCAAATAAGTTTACAAGTGCAATGATAATAAGTTAACATGTTTCACCCCAAAGTGTGAAAATAAGCAAAAAGGGGTATGGAAATACTCACTTGAAATAATAAGATGATAATAAGAAATTAATGATGCTCCAACGATTCCTTTTTACAAGATACCTAATGTATATATATTTCAATGTTAAGTTTAAAGGTAAGATTAAAAATAAACATGAACTAGGGTTTCAATTGGAATTTGGGGGTTTAAATAGTTAAATGAAACAATGAATAGTTTATGTTTTGGTTTAATAAAGATAATATAAATCAATTAAGTCTAAGAATAAAAATATCTCAACAATTTAACTTATTGATTTAATAGAATTTAAGTATAATATGTGAAAAGAAATAATTAATTTAATAATTAATTATTTAAAAATTGATAAAGATGATTAATACATATTTAAATGACATTGAAATTATTTAAAATCATAAAGTTTTAAGCTTTTAAAATGATTTATTAATAAGGTTTTATAATACAAAAACCTAAAAAAAATAAAGCAAATTATATTGTTTTATAAATTTCAAGAATTTAAATAAAAGTTAACAAATAAATTTATTAAATGATTATGATATAACATGCTCAAATGATTAGATGAAAAATTCATAATTATTTAAATAACTATTTGAATAATTATTTAACATATAAATCTATAATGTTTTAAAATAACCTAAGTTTGATTCATAATAGATTTATAGGATTTAGAAATAATAATAATAATGTTTTATACCCTATGTTATTCTAAGAAAATAAATAAATTCTACATTCATAAGTTTTTAATACTTTTTAAATTAATCTAATAATTTCTGAAATATTTTAGTTATTAAAATAACTTTTACTTTGATTTAATAACATATTAGTATAATTTTTGTAGTACAAAGTATCTAAATAGGCTTAAAAAAAATAGATGCCGGAGGCTGGGTTCGAACCCAAGACCTCCGGTTCAAGAGTGTTGAGTGATAACCAGTCGGGCTAAGCCCAGAACTTGTTTTAAATTTACAAATAAATTAATAAAAAATTATCTTTCAATAAACCCCCCCAAATCAACATGAACCCTAGAACCATATTTGATCAAATTGAACCCCATATGAACATTGTAATCGATCAAAAGGTTAGGGCTTTCGTTTGTTAAGAATATACAAATATGATTGTTTGCTTAATTACCTGATTTGAAGTCGAACCCGATGGTAACCAGAACAGTACAACCGCGGCAAAATTCAGTCCGATTCGTGATGCAAACGTTGCTCATAATCAAATTAAATTTACAGGTAGATTCTAAGGTCGATGATAAGGAAAAGCCCTCAAGAAATTTCGATTATAGTTGTCCAGAAGATGGAGTTCGACTAAGTTGCAGGTCCGAATGAAGTTGGGTGTCGATTGTGTTGAAATTGTGTTTGCCGGTTGAAATTGAAGGTTGTAATCGAATATAGATTGTTAGACGATTGTTTATGCGTAGTTAATTTGATTATTATTATGATTCAATGTTCAAACGACTATGAAGTTTAAAGCCGTCGGTTACTTGATTGATCCGACTGCTAACGGAGGTTTTAATTCGATTAAATGTTATACAACGGTTCGAAACATGTTTCAAAATGATTTGGTGGTGCTTTTAAGTCATGAATCAACGAAATTTGTTGTGTGTGGGGCTCGCCGGAACCGCGATCGGAGCTTGGTCGGAGGAACAAGGGTCGACGGTGGGGAAATGGCAGTTTGGGATTGAGTTTAACTTATTTACACAAATGGTCCCTGTTATTTCAATAGTTTATTATTTTATACCCAAACTGTAGTATTTAAGTTTCTAAATTAACAGAATGGCCCCTTAAATTTAATCAAACTTTAAGTTGTTGTTATTTTATATAAATAGTTTACTTGTAAAGTTTATAAGATGATAAATAAACCCCCTAAACTTCAATGTGTTTAGGTTTTAGTCATTTTTGTTTATGCTTACCAACTTTATAAGTATTACTTAATATTATAAATGTTATTATTTTTTATTATTACCATTATTATTATTAATATTGTTATTGATATTATTATTATTAGTGTTATTATAATAATAATAATTATTATTTTTTTAGTAGTTATATTATTAAGTGTTATATAAAGAAAATAATGGAAATCTAACAAATGAGCATAAGTAAATCACAAAATTTCATGATGGGCGTAAATAATCCTTACAAGAATAAACGACGTTAACTTTTAATTAACGTAAAAATACAGAATGTTACATACAGCCACACCATCTGTTACCACAGCCACCACCACAGCCACCATTCCTACCACCATTCCTCCTAACACCGCTACCACCCTTCCATCAACCACCATATCATTCACACCTACATCACCACCACTATCATCTAGACCTAACCCAATCTTCACCACTGCCACCACCACCACCACTAGCCACCAAGCCGGGCCATCATCACATCCCACCCATCCATCTGGATCACCTTTACCTCCCAGTGGGGTAGAGGAACAGCTCTCAGCACTGAACCGTATGGTGCTGAGGCTGCTGGCAGCCGATGACGAGAAGTCAGCTCAGATTCGTCAGTTGGCAGATCTTACAGCTGCGCAATCCCAGCAGATTTCTCAGCAGGCTCAGTTGATTGAGCAGCAGGCACAGCAAATGGCTGCTCAGAGCCAAGAGATTGTCCAACTACAGGAGCATAAAGTCATCAGCAAAGAAGATTGAGGAGTTGGAGGATGCCAAAAAGACTATCATGCTCAAGATCAAAGGAACTAAAGATGAGCCTCTGAAGATAAAGGAAAGAGATGGTGATGATGATGGTGATGACGATGATGAGGATGAGGATGAGGATGAAGATGAAGATAGTGATATTGATGATGAAGACAAGACAGAGGAAAGGCAGAATGATGATGATGATGAAGGAGGAGATGCAGCTGCATCTGCCTCAGCTCAGGGTCAAGAAAGACGTTCGAAGAGAAATCAAGACCAACGAGCTTCTTCTTCTGCCTCACCTAGTGATGATCAAGCTATTCAGGACAAAATTAATGATTAGACGTTTATGTATTTGATAGATTTTGTACTTGAATCATGTATTAAACTTATGTACTTAATGTTTATATAATGTTAATATGTTACTGTTTTGATTATTAACTAATGTTTAATGTGTTACATGTTTAAATCAAGCAGATCCAAACTTTCAAAGAGACGAATATGATGTTGCTCCCCTTCAGCAGGTCAAGACTCAACTGACTATGATTCTTGATCTGCAAGGGATCATCAAGAGATCAGTGAGTTATACCCCTGAAGAGGGGGAAATAATTCATGATCTTACAAATGAGCAACTGGCTGAGATGTTCAAGCTGAATCCAGATAAGATCATTAAGGATGCTCCAACTTTTGAGTCTACCAGTGACGAAGAGCTGAACGACATTGATGAGATAGAAATCGAAGATATCACAGCAGAGCATTATCCTAAGTACGCTGACAACGAGGGAAATGTGGTTCCCAATCTGGGCGAATCCCTAGTCAGTGATACATTTGAGGTATTGGATCAGATGGAGCAAGAGTCTGAGAAGATTGAAGGACAATCCCAAGCCTCAAACGCCGATGTTGATATCACAAAGGCAGAATGGGCTGCATGTTTCGAGGAAATCCGAGCCCAACGCGCTGCTCCTAAACAGAATGTCTACACCAAACTCTACAAAGTGAAGAAACATCACAAGGTGTCAGGCAAGATTATTGCGTGGGCACATTTTGAGGATCTTAATGTTTATGCCATAAAGAGGGAGAAAAGCATAGAGTACTTTAGATTCCCACATGATCTAAAGACTCTACCTGGTTTTGAGCTCAACCAGCTGGCTAAATTGAAGCTACTATATGCTGACCCGAGGAAAATGTCAGGCTGGTTTGAGGTTGCCCTGAAGAAAGAGTACCACACCAGGTGGGACAACTTCAAACCTCAACAACCTACGAGGTATATCAAACGTTCTGAAGTTGATCCCATAACTGGTAAGCCCAAGATAGTGCTGAAATGGAGTCCCCCAAGAACAATGTCAAGAATCCCTCTCAGGAAAATGCCACAGGACTTCACTCCACACTTTAAATGGTGGTACTATGATTGAAGAACAGGGGAGGCGGTCATAGTTCTGAATAAAGAGGGACAAATGGATACCATCAGGGTGTTTAACCCGATGTGGCTCACTAACTTGTCTGCTAATGATGTATACACACTATACAAGTGGCCACTATTCTATGACACGCAAGATATTGTACAAGCCCTCCAATTCCAAAATGTCATACGACTCTGCTTTGCGTTTGAGATACACGCAGGATTCACAAGAGAGGAGAAGTACAAGAAGTATGAAGAGGTGATGCAGAAGGTAAGACATTAGATAGATCTAGGTCCAAGGGGGAGTTTGTTGATACATATGTACCTAGATCCTGATATGAATGTAATATGTCATGATTGTCTTACACTTATGTAATGGTTGGGTTATTAATGTCATGAGAATGTTTGATTGTGATTTATAATGTTTAATATTTCATTAATGAGTTGATATTGAATTGGCTATATAGGTTTGTGATTGTTTGAATTGATACACATAATGTTATATAAATAAATACATTCAAACTTAGCAATATGAAGTTATCATACGAATGGACCATACACATGAACAACTTCAGGCGAATGACTCAGTCGCACGACTGAACCAGGAGACTGGATCAGTCGTATGATTGTAACATGAGATTGGCTCAGTCGCACGATTAAACACTCAGTCGTGCAAATGGATCAACCGCATGGCTCAATCGCACGACTGAACCATGCTGATGGTTCAGTCGCCCGAATGAGCAACCCT
Organism: Flaveria ramosissima; assembly: GCA_025215565.1. NCBI lineage: Eukaryota > Viridiplantae > Streptophyta > Magnoliopsida > Asterales > Asteraceae > Flaveria > Flaveria ramosissima. The sequence continues at coordinate 35,436,889 of CM046038.1, forward strand.
AACCTATAAATACCACCTAATTCGTGGAAAAACATAAGCATCCATTCCAATTCGACTCCAGACATACCCTAGCCGTCCAGAAGCCTCCAAGTTCATACTCCAAGTTCATAGAACGCTGTGAATCGATTCCTAATTGATTCTTGACGTTAGATTCAATATGTTATTGTTTCTACGTGCGTTCTCACTTATTGGATCGCCAATCAAATATGATTCCGCACTATTGGGTTTGGTTAACACGTTAATCATTTGGTGTTTCATTCAAATACCAGAACCTAACAACCATGAGTCTCTCTTCTCTTCCCCTACTCAAAGAGAGATGAGTACTCCTGAGTCTCCTCAGTCTAGCCTACATCAGTCACCTATAACTGAGGTGGACACTTCTAAACCTGTTCAGGATGTCCATATGGAAGAGGCTCTCACTTCTGCAAGTGATTACATCATTTAGACCTCAACCATGGCAACTCAGCCCACTGACATCTCAACTGAGATTGCCAGTGAGCAGAGGAAAACCAGCAGCCAAGAACCTCAAGCTGGTGGTGAGAGAGAGGACTTTGGTCCAATCATCTCATCCCCCAATGATTCTTCTGATGAAGAAGAGGGGAATCTGAGGCTAAAGGTGCAAAAACTGTCAAAAACATGATCCTATTTAGTCTCTAAGGTTAGTCACCTTGAATCTCAGGTGACTACCTTACACAACACGGTCAATGATCAGCAACTTGAGATTTCATATCTTAAGGAAAAACTAGCTGGGAGACCTTTAAGAAGAGCTCAACCAGGAACACAAGAACCTGTGGATGTGATAGATCTATACTCCAGCTCACCTATGCAAGTGGGTGATGCTACCAAAAAGGGGCAGAAAGTCATTGCAGCCACAGAACCTGGGAGTTCTTCACAGAGAATGGACATTGAGGACTCACCATCCTCACTTGCAATTGTGTATTCTTAGCAACTTCCTCAAGTTCACATTAATGTGGACTCTATAGACTCTATCATCTGGAGTCTATTTGAGGAAGGTATACCAAGGGCTATGTCATCCCCACCTCAAGGAATTTCAAACTACATCATTGGGTGGAGGTATGATGCTGATAGAAGAGCCTTTATTCTTCACAGAGTTCAAAGGCAACAAGATATATTTGATTTTCCAACTTTGAACTTCTATGAAGGTCTGGATCTAGTCAACATGCCATTTGTCAACCCAAGCAACTCAAGACTAGCTGACAGATTGGCTCAAAGAATCCAAGACAGGATCACTGCAGAGTTTAGCTTAAGAAGGAGACTCAGGCAATCAGGTAATGACATCGGTCAACTGGATGTTGAGGCAGACCCTAAGATTAGTTTCATAGGGGAAACCTTGACTGAAGGCCCAATGGCAGAACCTGAGACCCCTGTCTCATCATCAGCAACTGCTGCAGAGATCCACATTCCTTTTGAGACACCTGCTGGTGAAGGTGCTTCTCAACCTCTCTCTGGCCAGAGCATGGATGCTACACCAAGCAATGAAGGCCAAACCTCTATCCACCCTGAGTCACAAAGGTCTGTGGGTGACAAAGGGAAAAGGATTTTGACTCTTGAGGAAATTGAGGAGGAGAATAGAGAGAGGAAGAGGAAGCTAAGGGGAGAAAGTTCCTCTGGGTCTTCAGGTTTTATGCAAGCTGCAATCAGGGCTGCCCCCAGACCAAATACTCAAGATGATGAGTTGAGGGCAGTCAGGATTACTTACCTGCAGACCAGGAACTATGACATTGATGAAATTATTTCTCTTCCCTTAGAACAACTAAATGAACTAGCTGACATGGAAGTGTCAAGAGAGATGAAAGAAAAAGAGGATGCAAGGTTACTTCTCCAATTCAAAGAGGAGAAGAGACAGAAAAGACTCTACAAGCATGCTCCTACTCTCTCCCCAGTTCAAGAAAGTCATGTACAAGAAGATGTGGTTCAACAAGAACCTCAGGTAGACAAAGAAGAAGATAGGATCAAAATTACCTGAGTGCCACAGGCTTCTATCAGGCAGATGCACTTCTTCCCTTGTCCTATGACTATGTTGAGTTTGAGTACTTAAAACAACTTGAGCTTGAGTTAGTCAAAGACAGAAAGACAACTAAGAAGAAGCTAAGGGAAGAAGCTGCAAATTCAAGAACCATCATCCAAAAGAGCATGAAGAAGTATGCTGACAGGCAGAGGATGATGAGCTTCTTGAAGCTGTATGGATTCTCTGGAAGGAGACTTGGCCCTATGTCTATATCCACAATGGATGAGCATATCAAGGTAATCAAGCAGAAGATCAAGAGTGGAGAGCTGATTGACTTATACTCTCTTCCAAGTCAAGTCCCACCTGAAGTGGAGGTTAAGGTTGAACAACCTGAGACAACACAACCCGGACCTCTTGCTGAGCCTCAGCAAGCTTCATCTTCTGATCCACAGCAGGGTCAACCTCCCTCTCCTTCTGAACCTGTGAGGGAGGAAGTCCCAACTGAGAGAGACAATAGAGATCAATCTGGTACTGCAAGCCAGTCTTCTCAGTTAAAACCTTCAAAGAGGAAGAGGAGGATGGTACCTAAACCAAAGTCTAAAAAGAAGAAGCCTAAATCATCTACCTTTACACCTCAGGCTGAATCAGATCAACCTGAGGAAGTGCATGAAGAGGCAGCCCAATCAACTCCAATACAAATGGCTCCTCTTGCAGCTGAGACACCCATCTTATCCTGGACCTTCTCTACTAATCCAGAAAGATGGCATGTAATTAGAGATCAAGGTGTTGAGAATGTCTATACATGGCAAGACATAATCAACTTACCTCTGCATGATCTCTTTGAGATGAGAAGATACTATGAAAGTCTGAATGAAGAAGGGTATGGTCATCATTGTGCTAAAGACTACTAACATCTGAAGATCTTCTAAATGTTTTGGTAGCATCAGCCTAGGGGGAGTTTGTAAGGATTCCTATAAGTCTGATGCAAACCAAAACATCCAAAGTCTCTCTGCAAGCAATGCACTAAAGAACTGAAGTAGAATTGCTTCGGAAGTTTTACACCATGCACTAGAAATATTCTAAGTGTAAAATCTTCTGAAGCCAAGACCAATATCTTCCGAAGCCAAATATGAAGTCTTCCGAAGCCTCAGAGACAAAGTCTTCCGAAGCTTCATCTTATGAAGACAGATTTCTTCCGAAGACTTTTAGTAACATGCTTTATGCGATGTACTGTTCCATAAAGCTGGACACCTTTCCGCTGCATCTCTGCAAAGTCACCAACTTACATGAGTTGGTGAAAAGGTCCATGCTTTTGGTAATTGTACATTGAGGTCTTGAGTCTGTAGCTTTCTACTTTATGTACTTTATCCTTTTTGTAATAGATAAGGATGTGAGCTATGGCATGTCATAGTCACAAGGTCAAAAGGTAGATATGCCTTTTGATTCTACAATTGATTTTGTTTGTGTCTAGTCAATTGTATCCAGCTGGCTTTCAAAGTATAGCCGGCTGTAGGTTGTAGTATAAGTATTCCATGTTCTATTATCTTTCTTAATGCTCTGTAACACTTGTAATAGAACTTGAGAAAGCAATATACTGCATCCTTGAAACCCAATCTCTTGTTTTGTCTCTTACTTGTTACTTGTGTTCTTGGTATCATTATTGTGGTTAATCCAGTTTACTGTTTGATTAAGTTTGGTTAATCACCTCTTTGTGTTGTTGTGTTGTAAGTGACCACCCTTCACCGATCCTGCATATATATATATATATATATATATATATATATATATAATATATAATATATATAGATAGATAGATATATATAGATATATATATATATCTATATATATCTCATAGATATCTCTATTATCTCTATGTATATATCTATATACATTTACATATCTGTATATCTATCTATCTATATCCTCTATCCATCTCTGTATAGAGATATATAATATCTCTCTATATCATCTATGTATCTATCTATATAGATATCTATACTTATTCCTATATGTATCTATATATGTATCTATTCTCCCTCTATAATCTATCTCTCTATATCTATCTCTCTATATATCTATCTCTATCTAGTCTCTCTCTATCTATGTCTATCTCTGTATCTCTCTATCCTCTCTCTATATCTCTATCATATCTATATATCTATATTAGGATGTGAACTGGATTAACTAATATGATGATACTAAGAACGCAAGAAAAGTAAAGAGACAGAACAAGAGAGTTGGGTTTCAATGAGGTAGTATATTGCTTTCTCAAGTTCTTTTACAAGTGTTACAAAGCATAAAGAAAGATACAAGAACTTGGAATACTTATACTACAACCTACAGCCAGCTATACTTTGAAAGCCAGCTGGATACAATTGACTAGACACTAACAAAATCAATTGTAGGATCAAAAGGCATATCTGCCTTTTGACCTTGTGACTATGACATGCCATAGCTCACATCCTTATATATTACCAAAAGGATATATATATATATATATATATATATATATATATATATATATATAATATATATTATATATATCTATATATATATATCTATATATATATATATATATCTCTATCTATATCTATATATGTATCTATATATATCTCTATGTTCTCTCCTCTATATCTACCTCTCTATCTCTCTATGTCTCTCTCTCATGTCTCTCCCTCTCCATCTCTCTCTCTTCTCTCTCTCTCTCTCTCTCTCTCTAGATCTCTCTCTCTTCTCTCTCTCCCTCTCTCTTCTTCCCTCTCCCCTCTCTCTCTTCTCCCTCTCTCCTCTCCCTCTCTCTCTCTCTCTTCCCTCTCTCTCTCTCCCTCCCTCTCTCTCTCTCTCTCCCTCTCTATCTCTCTCTCTCTATCTCTCTCTCTCTCTTCTCTATCTCTCTTATATATATATATATATATATATGCAGGACCGGTTAAGGGCTTGAACAAATTACAACACAACAACACAATGAGGAGAACAACTAAACTTTGATCAAACAGTGAACTGGATTAACCAATATGATGATACTAAGAACACAAGTAAAGTAAAGAGACAGAACAAGAGAGTTGGGTTTTAATGAGGCAGTATATTGCTTTCTCAAGTTCTTTTACAAGTGTTACAAAGCATAAAGAAAGATACAAGAACTTGGGATACTTATACTACAACCTACAGCCGGCTATACTTTGAAAGCCAGCTGGATACAATTGACTAGACACTAACAAAATCAATTGTAGGATCAAAAGGCATATCTGCCTTTTGACCTTGTGACTATGACATGCCATAGCTCACATCCTTATATATTACCAAAAGGATAAAGTACATAAAGTAGAAAGTTACAGACTCAAGACCTCAATGTACAGTTACCAAAAGCATGGACCTTTTCACCAACTCATGTAAGTTGGTGACTTTACAGAGACGCAGCGGAAAGGTGTCCAGCTTTATGGAACAGTACATCAGATAAAGCATGTATACTAAAAGTCTTCGGAAGAAATCTGTCTTCATAGGTTGAAGCTTCGGAAGACTTTGTCTCTGAGGCTTCGGAAGACTTCATGTTTGGCTTCGAAAGATATTGGTCTTGGCTTCAGAAGATTTTACACTTAGAGTATTATCTAGTGTATGGTGTAAAACTTCCGAAGCATTTCTTACTTCAGTACTTAGTGCATGTTGCAGAGAGACATTGGATGTTTTGGTTTGCATAAGACTTAAGGAATCCTTACAAACTCCCCCTAGGCTGATGCTACCAAAACACTTAGAAGATCTTCAGATATTGGTGGTCTTCAGTACAATCATGACCATACCCTTCTTTATTAGATAGTCAGGATCATCAAGACCTTCATAGTATCTTCTCATCTCAAAGAGATCATGCAGAGGTAAGTTGATTATGTCTTGCCAAGTATAGACATTCTCAACACTCTCTGATTACATGCCATCTTTCTGGATTGGTAGAGTAAGTCCAGGACAAGATGGGTGTCTCAGTTGTCAGAGGAGCCACTTGCATTGGAGTTGATTGGGCTGCCTCATCATGCACTTCCTCAGGTTGATCTGACTCAGCTTGAGGTGTAGAGGTAAATGACTTAGGCTTCTTCTTCTTTGACTTTGGTTTAGAAGCCATTCTCTTCTTCCTCTTAGATGACTTTAACTGAGAAGACTGGTCTGCAGCACCTTGTTGATCATCCTTGTCTTTCTCAGTTGGGTGTTCCTCCCTCACAGGTTCAGAAGGAGAGGGAGTTTGACCATGCTTTGGATCAGAAGATGAAGCTTGCTGAGGCTCAGCTGGAGGTCCGGATTGAGGTGTCTCAGGTTGTTCAAACTTAACCTCCACTTCAGGTGGGACTTGACTTGGAAGAGAGTGCAAGTCAATCAGTTCACCACTCTTAATCTTCTGCTTGATCACCCTTATATGCTCATCCATTGTGGATAGAGACATAGCGCCAAGTCTCCTTCCGGAGAATCCATATAGCTTCAAGAAGCTCATCATCCTTTGTCTATCAGCAGACTTCTTCATACTCTTTTGGATGATGGCTCTTGACTTTGCAGCTTCTTCCCTTAGCTTCCTTTTAGTTGTTTTTCTTTCTTTGACTAGCTCAAGTTCAAGTTGTTTCAAGTACTCAAACTCAATGAAGTAATAGGACAGGGGAAGAAGTGCATCTGCCTGATAGAAGCCTGTGGCACTTAGGTAGTTGATCATCTTGATCCTATCTTCTTCTTTGTCTACCTGAGGTTCTTGTGGAGCCACATCTTCATGTACAGGACTTTCTTGAACTGGAGAGAGAGTGGGAGCATGCTTGTAGAGTCTTTTCTGTCTCCTCTCCTCTTTGAATTGGAGAAGTAGCCTTGCATCCTCTTTTTCTTTCATCTCTCTTGACACTTCCCATGTCAGCCAGTTCATTCAGTTCTTCTAAGGGGAGGGAGATGATTTCATCAATATCATAGTTCCTAGTCTGTAAATAAGTAATCCTGAATGCCCTCAACTCATCATCTTGAGTATTTGGTCTGGGGGCAGCCCTGATTGCAGCTTGCATAAAGCTTGATGACCCAGAGGAACTTTCTCCCCTTAGCTTCCTTTTCCTCTCTCTCTCTCTCTCTTCCTCCTCAATTTCCTCAGGAGTCATAATCCTTTTCCCTTTGTCACCCACAGACCTTTGTGACTCAGGGTCGATAGAGGCTTGGCCTTCATTGCTTGGTGTAGCTTCCATGCTCTGGCCAAAGAGAGGCTGAGAAACACCTTCACCAGCAGGTGTCTCAGAAGGAGTGTGAACCTCTGCAGCTGAGACAGGGGTCTCAGGTTCTGCCACTGGGCCTTTAGTCAAGCTTTCCCCTATGAAACTAATCTTAGGGTCCACCTCAACATCCAGTTGACCGATGACATTGCATGATTGCCTAAGTCTCCTTCTTAGAGTAAACTCTGCAAGGATCCTATCTTGGATTCTTTGAGCCAATCTGTCAGCTTGTCTTGAATTGCTTGGATTGACAAGTGGCATGTTGACTAGATACAATCTTTCATAGAAGTTCAGGCTTTGAAAATCAAAAACTTCTTATTGCCCTTGAACTCTGTGAAGGATAAGGGCTCTTCTGTCAGCATCATACCTCCACCTTATGATGTAGTTTGAAGTTCCTTGTGGTGGAGATGACACAGCCTTTGGTATACCTTCCTCAAAGAGACTCCTGATGATAGAGTCTATAGAGTCCACATTAATGTGAACTTGAGGAAGTTGCTGAGAATGCACAACAGCAAGTGAGGATGGTGAGTCCTCTATGTCCATTCTCTGTGAAGAACTCCCAGGTTCTGTGGCTGCAATAACTTTCTCCCCCTTTTTGGTAGCATCACCCACTTGCATAGGTGAGCTGGAGGATAAGTCAATCACTTCCACAGGTTCTTGTTGATAGGACCTGGTATTTGAACGAAATACCTAGTGATTAGCGTCTAAACCAGATCAAATAGTGCGGAATCCTATTTGATTGGCGATCCAATCAGTGAGAACACACGAAGAATCAATCAAGAATTGAATCTAACGTTAGAAGTCGATTAGAAATCGATCTAATGTGTTCTGTGAACTTGGAGAACGATTTGGGAGGTTTCTAGACGGCTAGGGTACGTCTGGAGTCGTAATGGTATGAATGCTTATGTTTTTCCACGAATTGGGTCTATTTAAAGGTTAGTATTGTTCAATCGTGCGACTGGACCATAAGTATGATTCAGTCGTGCGATTGAACCATGCGGTTGATTCATCCGCACGACTGAGTGTTCAGTCGTGCGACTGATCCAATCTTATGCGTCAATCATACGACTGATCCAGTCTCCTGGTTCAGTCGTGCGACTGAGTCAATCGTATGAAGTTATTCATGCGTATGGTCCATTCGCATGGGCCATTCGCATGACAACTTCATTAAGTTACGTTTGAATGTTTTAATTAATATAACTTGATGTGTAACCATTCAAACAATCATAAACCCAATTAATCAATTCAATATTGACTCATTAATGAAATATTAGACATTACAAATCACAAACAATCAATATCATTTCATTAATCATTACTCATTACATCATAATCAGACAAACAAGATCTATTACATTACAAATCATGATCTAGGGACATACATGCATCAACAAACTCCCCCTTGGACCTAGATCTCTCTAATCTCTTGTCTTCTGCATAACCTCCTTGTATTTCTTGTACTTCTCCTCTTTGGTGACTCCCGCGTGAATTTCAAACGCGAAGCAGAGTCGTATAACGTTTTGGAACTGGAGGGCTTGTACAATATCTTGCGTGTCATAGAACAGTGGCCACTTGTATAGCGTATAGACGTCATTTGCCGACAAGTTAGTAAGCCACATCGGGTCGAATACCCTGATCGTATCCATTTGTCCCTCTTTGCTTAGGACTATGACCGCTTCAGCTGTTCTCCAATCATAGTACCACCACTTAAAGTGTGGAGTGAAGTCCTGTGGCATTTCCCTGAGTGGGATTCTCGACATTGTGCGCGGAGGCCTCCACTTCAACACTATCTTGGGCTTGCCAGTAATGGCATCAACTTCAGACCTTCTTATGTACCTAGTCGGTTGTTGGGGTCTGAAGTTAACCCATCTGGTGTGGTACTCCTTCTTAAGGGCAGCCTCGAACCAGCCTGACATCTTCCTCGGGTCAGCATACAAAAGCTTTAGCTTAGCCAGCTGGTTGAGCTCAAAACCTGGTAGAGTCTTCAGATCACGTGGGAATCTGAAGTACTCTATGCCCTGTTCTCTCTTAACTGCATAAACATTAAGATCATCAAAATATGCCCATGCTATAAACCTACCAGACACCTTGTGATGTTTCTTGACTCTGTAGAGTTTGGTGTAGGCATCTTTCTTCGGTGCAGCACGTTGGGCTCTAACTTCTTCAAAACATGCAGCCCACTCAGCCTTTCGAATGTCGACATCATCATTTGAGGCTTGGGCTGTTCCTTCTGCCTTCTCAGTTTCCTGCTCCATCTTGTTCAACACCTCAAAAGTATCACTGACGAGGGATTCACCCAGATTGGGGACCATATTTCCCTCATTGTCAGCGTACTGAGGGTATTCCTCTGCGGTGATATCTTCGACCTCGACTTCATCAACATCGTTGAGCTCTTCATCACTAGACGAATCGCATGTTGGAGCATCTTTAACTATTTCTTCCGGATTGAGCTTGAACATCTCTGCGAGTTGCTCGTTTGATAGGTCATGAATTATTTCCCCTTCTTCAGGGGTATAACTCACAGACCTCCTAACGATCCCTTGCAGATCAAGAATCATGGTTAGTTGAGTCTTGACCTGTTGAAGGGGAGCAACATCAAACTCATCTCTTTGATAATTTGGATCTGTTTGATTTAAACATTCAACACATAAATCATTAGTAATTAATCAAACAGAAATGCATTAACTTAATATAACCATTCAATACATTGTTTTCAATACAGGATTCAAACACAAAAGTAAATAAATACATAAACATCTAGTCTTTACTTTTATCCTGAATCATAGTCTCATCACTCGGAGGAGCAGAGGTGGTAGCTGATTGGTCCTGTCTATTCTTTGACCTCCTCTCTTGACCTGAAGCAGAGGCCGATGCAGCCGCATCCCCTCCTTCTGCTTCATCATCATCATCCTTCCCCTCTGTCCTATCTCCGTCAGTTTCCTCCTCATCCTCTGTATCATCCTCTTCATCCTCATCATCATCTTCATCATCATCATCACCATCATCTCCATCATCTCCATCCCCTTCCTTGATCTTTAAGGGCTCGTCCTTTGATCCCTTGAGCCGCAGCATGATGGTCTTGTTGGTGGTCTCCAACTCCTCTATCCTTTTAGCTGATTGGGCATGCTGCTCCTGGAGTTGGGACATCTCTACACGCTGTGCATCCATCAGCTGAGCCTGCTGCTCTATAACTCGAGCCTGCTCTGCCATCTGTTGAGATTGTGCAGCAGTCAGGTCGGCAAGCTGGCGTATATGGGCAGCCTTCTCTTCATCTGCAGCTAGTAAGCACATCACCATCCTGTTGAGCGCTGACAGCTGTTCCTCTACCCCGATTGGAGGTAGAGGTGATCCATAAGAGTGTGAGGGATGGGCTGAAGGTCCTGCTTGGTGTGAGGTGGTGGTGGTGGTGGCTGTAGTGAAGATGGGTCGGTGAAATGGTGGAGGTGATGTGGGTGTAAATGGTATGGTGGTGGATGGGATCTTTACTGTGGTGGTAGGTATGGTGGTGGCTGTGGTAGCTGTGGTGGATGTTGTGGCTGTGGTGGTGGATGGTATAGCTGTGGAGGTTGTAGTGGTGGCTGTGGTGGTGGAAGTAGAGGCTATGGTGGTAACGAAGGTCAACCGACGCTTCTTCTTCTTCAAACCATGGGGCTGAGCCATCCTCTTCCTCCTCGTCCCTGTGAAGGTGGATGCTCCCCCTACAACCCTGCCTGCAGAACCCGATGCATAACTCGGGTCAGTATCAGTCTCTCTGGAGTCTCTCGGGTGTTCACCAACCACCCGTAGCCCATGTTCTGTGGGAACAACTTTGCTTCCCACTGTTCGCGTTAGGGGCTCCTCGTCAGACTCCTCCTCCTCCTCAGCACCATGAACAAAATCCTGATGAAATCCAGCTGACTCAGCAACATCTCCAGCTGGGGCAGACACTGGGGGTATAACATCAGACACAGTGCCTCTCGGTGGAGCAGGCATATCGTCCCCAGCGTCCCCACTATCATCATCATCCGAGTCATGAGTTGGTAGAGCAATCTGCTCCACGTCGGAATCACTATCATTGTGGCGCCACTTTCTCTTGGCTGGCACCACGTAGTCTTCCCGGGCCAGATGCCCAAACAACCTCCTGACAGGGGGTTTCACTTGCTTCCCCCTGTACACCTTCATCCTCCCCAAAGTAGTGTCATCCATAACCTCGAGGACTACCGCATCCTCCTTCTCCTTCGGCAGGGAGGGAAGCTTCTGATCTATAATCATCTGCATAAACCTCGGATACACGCAGAAGCCCTCCTTCCCTTTCCCCTCAGTGTTCTCCACCAGATAGGTGAAGATCATTTTGGAGAAGCTGAACGGGTGGTTCAGCACCAACGCAGTATACGCGTTCTGTATCTGATCAGATAGCTCATCAAAGCCTCCCTTCCTGGAAGCTATGCACTTGAGTAGCACGTGCGCAAGATACTTAAACTGGGGACAGAGGTTACTCTTGTTGAGTACCCCAGCATTGAAATGGCATGTGCAATCCTCGATCTCAGTAGAAATGTGATGATGCCTGAGAAATCCGCAGCGTTTCTGGATGTCAAATCCAGATGAGCACATATGTTATGCTTCGTGCTCATAGTCCATCGACTCGCCATCTGTAACACAAATCAAAATAAACATTAGTACCTTTGGCTAAGAACGTCATGAAACACTTAAACTTGAAGAAAATCTTTCTGTCATGCGATTGAGGTTGTGCGACTGAGATCAGTCGTGCGACTGAACAGTGCGACTGGGATTCAGTCGTGCGAATGATCTCATGCGTACGACTGAGTGTGCGACTGGACTCATGCGCATGTAACCTCATGCGGTTACACCAGTCGTGCGACTGAACTTCATACGCATGGTTCAGTCGTGCGGTTAGGCAATTCGCACCCTTCAGTCGTGCGACTAAAGTTCATCAGCCTGTCCATTCGCATGATGTACTGACTGTTCAATTCAAATTCACTTTTTCACCACCTTTGAGTTTTAGACATCGTTATCTGGTTCATTTGACTCGCAATACGTTCTTATAACACCTAACATCTTTAATTTCATCTGTTTGAGTCGTTAAGTTAGGTTACTAAGTCACTAAAGTTTTGGTTCTGTTGCGAGTTCGAATGTACAGATTTTGCATCAAATTGAACGTTATGGGGGTGCTTCTTCACCGCAAATTACCTGTAGAGTCAATGTATATGGTCAGTAATCAAGAAATGGGGGTTTTAGTGATCAAACGAAATTTGGGCAGAGTAGTGTTAAGTCGTGCGATTTAGGGCTAATTTGGGTGTGGTGAGTATTCTGCGACCGACTCCCTCTCTATTTATACTAACCCTAGATTCAATCGTGCGACTGAGCTCATACGCACTTTTCATTCGTGCGAGTGGGACTCAGTCGTGCGATTGGGTCAGTCGCCCTTTTACAGTCGTCCGACTAGCTCTCAGTCGTGCGACTGACTCACTCGTTCGCCCTTAAACATCCGACTGGGCCAATCGTATGGGCCATTCGGTTGGATGGTCCATACTCATGGTCCATTCGTGCGAATGGGTCATACTTATTAAATTTTCTGCCAATTTGAATATTAACATTTAAACCCCTTTTAATTTTTGAAATGAACGTTATGAGCTTTTGATCATCTCAGACATGATCATTTTAACTTGAAAACTTTTTGATCACCTCAGACGTGATCTTTTTAAACAATTTAGTCACCTCAGACGTGACCCGTTTAAACATTTAAAGCACATGTGGTCATCTCAGACATGACCCTTTTAGTGAGTTGATTCCTTACTGATTTTCCTGATGTAGTCCGACAAACTAACAAACTAAAACGACTAACTTAGAAAATTTAAACTAAATACTCAAAACAAGACTTGTTTTTGGCTTTTTGTGAGAGATAAATCCTAAGATGGACATCTACAGGATTTGGTTCCGGAATAGACAGCTTCAACTTGGATTGACCACACCTGGACCAAATCAATTTTGGAATCATACAGGCAAGTCAAATCATTTGGGACTTGTTATCAAAATCTTTTGATGCTCAATTCTTGGTGTTCATCCAGAGTCATTAGCAACTTTAGGGAATCATACTGGAACTCTTAGATTTTCACATTGATTTGAACTTTCAAGAATTGCAGCCACAATGATTGTCAATATGTTTGTCCACTTAAATCCATACACAGACTTTTGACACAGACTGGTGATTGTTTTATGTTTCATTATTTCAACTAACATTTGTGAATCCCACACTTATATGGTAATCAACATTCCTCAGGAACTTTTGAGCGGTCTACGGGTAGTATTACAAGAAGAGACTATTCTTAGAGCTTTCAAAGAGAAGCCAGTCCTCAGGTCAGTGCCATCGCACAGCAGAGAGGCGGCAAACAACAATGAAGTCCAGAATATCTAGGTTATGCTTATCCTCAGGTCAGTGCCATCGCACAGCAGAGAGGCACACAACCTATCTCCTTGTTAGAGCAGCTTATTTTATTTTGCACAAAATGCACCAACAACATAAGTCATTGGCTTTATAGCATTTGTCTTTCATTTTTTTCTTGCTTTGCTCTAATTATGGTCATCCGCACACATTTGTGGCGTTTACATGCTCATTACCCCTTATTGGAATATTGTTGATTGTGTTAACCAGTGATAAGATGGAAGCCCACAGTCAGTTGAACAACTTAGTTTGATCTTGAGATCACCAGTCAGGTCTAATCATCTATTGTGTTGAATCTATCGACATATAATTTGTGGTCTAGCAACCTCTAGGTCTACTTTCTTTGTGTTACCTTAGGAGTTACCAGTTTTTCTATCATCTTCCCTTTTATATTGCTTAGACTACACAGACTTATACTTTGAATTTTTGCATCTTTTCTAAAATTAGATTTTTTTTTAAAGTCCCTCTTGATTTGTTCCTGTGTACTATCATTTTCCAAAGGTTTTGAATTGGTATCACAGATACAATCTACCTTATATCAGTTATCCACTCCTTCTCCCTCGTTTTTTTTTTTGTTTTTTTTTTATTTTTATTATTTTTTTTTATTTTTAATTTTTTTTAATGTTACTTGCTGACATATTCTTGCCCTAAAATACTAAAATCATTACTGGTTTAATTATTTTAGGATTTTAATAAACAGCAAAATAACATGAGTTTAATTTAAACATACTAAAATAAACAGATAAGATAAAGTAAAATAAAATAAAAGGAAAAACTTTAACTAAACTACATTGGACTACACATTATCATCATCAGGAATAACCTCACTTTTCTTTTTAACGCCGTTGACCTCTAGCAAATATTGAAAACGTGGTTTATCAAAGGCTTTAGTATAGAGATCAGCGCGTTGAAAATCAGTATTAATTTTTACCACATCAATTAAGTTCTTTTCAAAACAGTCTCTTATGAAATGGTATTTAATACCGATGTGTTTGGTCTTTGGATGTTGGACCGGATTTTTAGTTACTGCAATTGCAGTAGAGTTATCAACAAAAATAGGAGTAGAAGAGAATTTTAAACCGTAATCCCGCATTTGCTGTTGAATCCAGATGATTTGTGAACAGCAACTTGCAGCAACAACATATTCAGCTTCACAGGTTGACAATGCAACCGATGTCTGCTTCTTACACTGCCATGTAACTAGTCTTCTCCCAAAGAATTGACACCCTGCTGATGTAGACTTGTAGTTCATCTTGCATCCCCCGTAATCCGAGTCACTATACGCGGTAAGCTCAAAGTCATCATCATGAGGATACCACAACCCAAGTGTGGGTGTACCCTTCAGATAACGAAAAATACTTTTGACCCCAATCAGATGGTTGACCTTAGGTTTAGCCTGATATCTAGAACATAAACATGTAGCATACATGATATCAAGTCGTGAGGCAGTGAGATACATGAGGGATCCAATCATTCCTCGGTACATCGTGGCATCGACAAGATCTCCATTTTTATCAGGTGCTATGTCGTGGTTCGTAGCAAGTGGAGTCCCAGCAGCAGAAGCATTCTCCATGTCAAAGCAACTGAGAATGTCTCCTACATACTTGGTCTGATGTAGAAAGATCCCATTTGGTGTCTGATCCACTTGTAGCCCGAGAAAGAACTTCATCTCCCCCATAGCACTCATCTCAAACTCTTTCTTCATAACTGCTTCAAACTCTTTGCATAACTCTTCGTTCTTTGAACCGAAGATTATGTCATCAACATAGATTTGTACGAGCAGTAGGTCGCCATCTTTTTCCTTAATGAACAGCGTGCAGTCAATGACTCCCCTACGAAAGCCGTGTTTCACAAGATGAGTCGAGAGTTTCTCATACCAAGCTCTTGGAGCTTGATGAAGCCCGTATAAAGCCTTGTCGAGCTTGTAAACTCTATCCCGATGATAAGGATCTTCAAATCCCTCGGGTTGACTGACATAGACTGTTTCTCTGATTTCCCCATGAAGGAATGCACTCTTCACATCTAATTGGTAGACTTTAATCTTCATGTACGATGCATAGGCAAGGAAGATACGAATGGCTTCCATCCTTGCCACGGGTGCAAACACCTCATTGTAGTCAATCCCCTCGACTTGGCGAAAACCCTGCACCACCAATCGAGCTTTGTTTCTGATAATGACCCCTTGGTCATCCTTCTTGCATTTCAGGACCCATTTGGTGCCAATGACTTTAGCACCTTTAGGTCTAACAACCAGAGTCCATACACCTAACTTCTTGAATTGAAGAAGTTCTTCTTGCATGGCACTCACCCAAGCCTCATCATTTAGTGCATCACTGACATATTTTGGCTCAAACTGCGAGACAAAACACCGATAGGCACCGTCATGAATGTAACCCTTCTCCATAACCGAGGCGTAATCAGCTGAATAAAGCTGATTTCGGGTTTGTACTCCTGATCGGACATCCCCAATGACATTGTTAAGGGGATGATAGACGTTTAGTCGTGATCCTGGAGTAGTAGGAACAGCTACCTCAGAGCCAAGATTATGAACATTTGGTTCTGCATCTGAGGTAGTTGGAGTTTGAGGTTCCGAAGTTGAAGGTGCATCACTGGTAGATGCTTGTGGACTTTCAGGAACTGGAACTTGTTCCTCCTGACTGTTCTGGTCATCTTTTTCAACTTCATCTTCAGAGGAGGAGTCACTGTCATCGACTACTCCCCCTGACTGAGTAGATGATTCTCCCTGTGAGGTAGATGGTGTATTCAAGATATCATACATCATCCTAGTAGCTAACTCATCATCCGAGGGAGAGAGAGGGATGTTGAAGGACTTGAAGAATCCATCATAGTCGAAGAAGTAGGCGGGTCCTTTGCCAGTAGGTGGTGTGGTATATCTCTGAACGTCAACATTACACCACACTTCTACAAGACCCGTTGAGTTGTTGTAAACTCGCTTCCAGAATTGGATAGGCAGTTTCGAGTCTGTCAGCATAGTCCGTGCTGTCTCTATCAAGCTTCTGTTCTTTCTCTCAGCAACGCCATTCATCTGAGGCGTGAAGGCAGAAGTGAGTTGATGCACAATTCCCTTTTCCTTGCAGTATGCCTCCATCCACTGGTTCTTGAATTATGTCCTGTTGTCTGAGCGTACTTGTCTAACTTTCAGCTTGTAGAGAGATTCCAGTGTGGTTACTAACTCCTTGAATGACTCAAATGTTTCTGATTTGGATTTCAGAAACATTACCCAAATGAACCTTGAGTAGTCATCAGTGACCACAAAACAGTACAAGTCGCCTGCAATGCTCTTTGTACTGACTGGACCAACCAGATCCATGTGAAGAAGTTCAAGAGGAAGTTCTATTGAATGAACTTTCTTTTCCTTATGAGACTTCTTCGTCTGTTTGCCTTTCTTGCAAGCTACACAAAAGTCAGGAAGCTGGAAGTTTTTGACATTAACTCCTCTCACCAGATCCTTCTAAATCAAGTGATTCATCTTCCTTTGACTAATGTGTCCCATTCTCCTATGCCAGGAGATGGAATCCTTCTCAGTAGCTTTAGATAGAAAGCACTGAACCTCATGATCCGTTGTAGCAGCTGTTGACAGATCCAAGACATAAAGGTCTTTATATCTTGAAGCAGTCATCAGAACTTGGTCCACTGGGATCACATAGTCTTTCTTCAGCACGTAACACTTCTTGTTGTCGAAGATGACCTTAAATCCTTCATCACAGATTTGGGAAACAGAAAGTAAGTTATTTTGAAGTTGTTGAACGTAGTTCACCTTATCAAACTTAACTTTCTGATTCCCCACTTCTCCCTGACCTGTGATATAGCCTCCCTTGTTTCCAGCAAAGGAAACATGCCCTCCTTTTATTTGCTTGACGTTTGATAAAAGGGCCCTGTCATGTGCCTGGATGCTCCGCTGTCTACAATCCACGTGTTAGTCTCAGCACTGTATCGAACACCCTGCACATACAAAGTAAATAATTAGTATAGGTTAGGAACCCAAGCCTTTACTAGCTTGGGTTTCCCAGAGGCATCACACATCATAAATTCCACCCATTGACCCTTAGAAGCTGAAGGTAGCTCTGGTTCCTTCTTGTCATCAATATCAGACACGCAGGATGACTTCCCTTTCCATAAGCCAGACTTGTGCAAGGCCTGTTTGTGGTAAACAGTCGACTGGCTTACAGGTTGAACTTTAGGTTCACTAGTTCTTCTAGGTGGAGTCAGAGAGCTCCTCTTAGAAGACCTAGGCTTAGAGTCCTGAAGTTCAATCTTCTTCCTAGGTATCTGATGACAATAGGAAGCAATGTGTCCACATTCTCCACAGTTGTAGCATGACCTGCTATCAACTTTATGATTCAACTTTCTTTGTGGAGAAGTGTGTGACACTCTAGTAACATCAATCACTTTAGGTTTTGACTCTGGTTCTTTTGATGTTTTCTCTGGTTTAACAAAGTTAACTGTTTTAACCTGTTTAATATCTTTCTCCTTTTGGTTAACTGGTTTTTGACTTGAAGCATGTGAAAAATTAACATTAGAAGTCCTTTTAGGTTTTGATTTGACTCTGTTTAACCCTGACTTTAAGTTAACCTTTTCAAATTCCTTTTCCAGATTAACACAAGGCAATTTACCCTTTGCCTTTGAAGTGACCTCCTTTTGTTTGTTTCCAGATTCAATAGATGAACATGAGGTATCTGGATCACTAACAAGAGGAGTAGACACCACATGATCCTTGATGGGGTTATTATTTACTGGTCTAGTCTTAGTGTTCATCAAGGTCTCAGGTGGTGGTGGAACCACTTTGTCACCCAATCCCTCCCCGTTGTTTCTTTCTCTCACTAAGTGTTGAACTATGTGTGAAGAACTAGTCCAACTATGCAGTTTCTGTTTTAATGAGTTTACTTCTACTTCTAGAACTGCCTTTTGCTTCTTAGTGTCTTCTAGGGAGTTTAGATAGTACCTAATGTCATTAGCTTGGTTAAAAGCAACTACTTCGGTTTCCCTAAGCTGTTTAGTCAATAGGTCTATCTTTTCTTTATAACTATGCTCATTTTGTTTTAATACTCTATTAGCCTCAGTGCACAGTTGCAAGTCTTTTACTAAGTTATCATTATGATCTAATAACCTAGCAAATTTTTCATCTATGCTATTTCGAAAAGTATCACAAGCAGAACAAGCATGATTATCAAACATTTGGTCAGTAGTACTTACCGGAGTTGGTTCAGAAGAGTTAGCCATCAACGCAGCATCAGATGTTTCTGGTTCTGGTGATTCTGTCTTTTCTGTCTCTGATGTGGAAGTCTCCTCTTTAGGCTTGTAACTGACCTGGCTGCAGTTGCTTCTTCACTATGCGACATCGCTATCTCAACTGCTAGATCTCCTTCACTCGCGGAATCATCGTCAATATCTTCTACACTTGCAATGTTTGATTCCCCTGGTGAGACGAATCTAAAACTCCAATCCTGTCCTTCATCATCATGAGCAGTCAAGGCTTTTGGATCCTTGCTTGATGAAGTAGAAGTAGAAGCTTGCTTGTCTTGGCGAGTGAAGGATGAGAATGTATTTCCTTTACCCGTCTTCTTTGGCTTGACACATTCTCTTTTGAAGTGCCCCTTCTCTCCACAGTTGAAGCAGGTCACTTTGCTCTTGTCAAAGCCAAATGTGGTATCCTTAGTAGCTACCAAGTTCTGTCCAGTCTTTTTAACAAACTTCTTCGCCCTCCGGACAGCACTAGCTAAGGCCCACATTATGTCCATCCTCTCAAGCTCCATTTCGTCCACCTGCTCGTAGTCCTCGTCTGCCAAATGGCAGTTTCCAATCTTCCCGGCAACAAGTCCATCATATGAATGGACCACTGCTGCCAAAAGATCCATATGCTCTCGAGCTACTTCCACAGTCACATTACCGAGGTTCTCGGTCTTCAGTTTAGTAGCACTTGCTTCTGATCCAATATAGTGGGTACAAGAAGACCCTGACGTGTCTGATCCTGAAGGAGAAGCATGTGAAGGACCCGACGAGCTAGACACAAATGCAGTCTGGAGAGGTGTTCCAGATGTCTTAGCTTGAGGCGTGGTGTGGTACAAAGCTGGATTTTGAGTGTACGAAGACTTCTGAGCTCTGTACTTCATCCTTAGTGCTTCTTCTCGCAACTTAAGAATGAAGTCATTAATATCCAGCTTTGCAAGCATTCCATTCTGTCTCAGGTTAAACACGAATGAAGCCCACTTTTCAGGCAATCCGTATGCAAAGTTACTAACTTTCTCTTCCATGGTAGTTTCCACCCCATGTGTATGCAGTTCGCTCATCAAATGGTAGAATCTATCGATGACGTCGTCTAAACTCTCGTTACCAATCGATGAGAAGTTATCGAATTCCTTCTTTAACTCCTTGGCCTTGATTGCCTTTAACGAAGCATTCCCGTCGTACCTCTTCTCTAGCTCATCCCAAAGTTTCTTGGACTGCTTATTCTCTGAGTACTGGTGGAATATGTCTTTTGGGATAGACTGTGTAATCAATGCATAAACTCTTTTCTCTGCATTGTATTTAACTTTCTGCGCGTCTGTCATCCCTCCTAACGTTAGCTTAACCATCAGCTCCCACCGGTGTACTATATCCAATCTCGATGGCTTCCCACAGATTCGGATCCACTCCATTGAGGTAGATCTCAAAACGTTGTTTCCAGTGAGGAAACTCATCTAAAGTCAAGAGCTTTGGTGGTTTATTATGATTACCCACCTCACTCTCAAGCAACAGCAGGTTCTGTATCCTAGAGTCCTTCCCAGCAGTAAAGGCTGACATCTGATCTTCCATGGCGAATAACTTTAAGTCTAATCAAACAAACTTTCATTGATGCGACTGAAGGATGCGAATGGTCTAGTCGTGCGTATGAACTCTGCGACTGGTTCAATCGTGCGGCTGAACTGGGCGATTGGTTCAGTCGTGCGAATGAATCTGGTGCGTATGAGCTATGCGAACGAACGGTTCAATCGGACGAATGAAGGTGCGACTAGGTCCAATCGTGCGAATAGGCAATGCGAATGGAGTCCAGTCGTGCGAATGGGTCACTCGTGCGACTGAAGCTGCTGTTTTGCGAAATTTTCTAGGTTTGACGTGTTTCAGCCGTAAAAATTCGAATTTTCACAAGGTTCAATTGCCTAAGTCCGTAGAAACCAAACTTTGATGAGCAGGGAACGTCCAAGATCACTTTTGACACCAAAGATTGCGTTTTTAGTGCAAAAACACAAACTTTTATGCAATCTTGATTGAATCACACGTAATCAAGAGCCAAAGCTCTGATACCACTTGATAGGACCTGGTATTTGAACGAAATACCTAGTGATTAGCGTGTAAACCAGATCAAATAGTGCGGAATCCTATTTGATTGGCGATCCAATCAGTGAGAACACACGAAGAATCAATCAAGAATTGAATCTAACGTTAGAAGTCGATTAGGAATCGATCTAATGTGTTCTGTGAACTTGGAGAACGATTTGGGAGGTTTCTGGACGGCTAGGGTACGTCTGGAGTCGTAATGGTATGAATGCTTATGTTTTTCCACGAATTGGGTCTATTTATAGGTTAGTATTGTTCAATCGTGCGACTGAACCATAAGTATGATTCAGTCGTGCGATTGAACCATGCGGTTGATTCATCCGCACGACTGAGTGTTCAGTCGTGCGACTGATCCAATCTTATGCGTCAATCATACGACTGATCCAGTCTCCTGGTTCAGTTGTGCGACTGAGTCAATCGTATGAAGTTATTCATGCGTATGGTCCATTCGCATGGGCCATTCGCATGAGAACTTCATTAAGTTACGTTTGAATGTTTTAATTAATATAACTTGATGTGTAACCATTCAAACAATCATAAACCCAATTAATCAATTCAATATCGACTCATTAATGAAATATTAGACATTACAAATCACAAACAATCAATATCATTTCATTAATCATTACTCATTACATCATAATCAGACAAACAAGATCTATTACATTACAAATCATGATCTAGGGACATACATGCATCAACACTTGTGTTCCTGGTTGAGCTCTCCTTAAAGGTCTCCCAGCTAGTTTTTCCTTTAGATATGAAATCTGAAGTTGCTGATCATTGACCCTGTTTTGTAAGGTAGTCACCTGAGATTCAAGGTGACTAACCTTAGAGACTAAATAGGAGCATGTTTTTGACAGTTTTTGCACCTTTAGTCTCAAATTCCCCTCTTCTTCATCAGAAGAATCATTGGGGGATGAGATGATTGGACCAAAGTCCTCTCTCTCACCACCAGCTTGAGGTTCTTGGCTGCTGGTTTTCCTCTGCTCACTAGCAATCTCAGTTGAGGTGCCAGTAGGCTGAGTTGCCATGGTTGAGGTCTTAATAATGTAATCACTTGCAGAAGTGAGAGCCTCTTCCATATGGACATCCTGAACATGTTCAGAAGTGTCCACCTCAGTAACAGGTGACTGATGGGGGATAGACTGAGGAGAATCAGAGGTACTCATCTCTCGTTGAGTAGGGGAGGAGAAGAGAGACTCATGGTACTCACTGAATCCTAAGTCTTCATCAGTATAGAAGGATAGGTTGGGAATTGGTTGGTTTAGATCTAAAGGCTGGGGATGGTAACTGTCCCCTGAAGGTTGTTCATTTGAGTGTTGAGACTCAGAGTGAAGGCTTAAGGCTGTTGGGCTTGTGAGCTCATCAGGGTGAGCATGAGGAACCTCAGCCCTTATAGGTGAAGAAATGGGAGTGGTTTGCTCCTCAGGGGAAGTGGGAGCTCTAGTGTCCACTTCCTCCTGTAAGGGTGAGTATATGGGGACCTGCACAGACTCAATAGCCTGAGCAGGGGTTCGTTTGGTTTTTCTTTGGTAGGTGAGGGTTATTTGTGGTCTTTTTAGTGGTAAAGAAAAAGAAGGTGTGGGTTCAACACTAGCTTGTGTTGCTAGGTTGTCACCTTGAGCAATGAGCTCTAACATTTTAGGGACTAGGGCTGTTTCTACCCCTGAGAAGCCTACAGTTGGCTTCTTCATGATTTTAAAGATGCCGGGCTTCATCTGTCCCAATTTAAGAATATTACTTGTTTCCCTCAACTGTGAGCCCAGTTCACAGTTAAGAATGTGCTGAACATATCTAGGAAACATGTAATACTCTAAGGAGTCCAAGTTTGCAAGTAAATTAGTATAAACAAATTGAGAGTCTCTGAACTTGACCCCCTGAACCATTCCATGCACTATAAAGGAGAGATCTTCAGGAATCTTGTCCCACCCTCCATGCTTGTTAGACAAGCTGTGGCCGCATGGAGCAGGTATTTCTACTGGGATGAGACCTTTCCTTTCCTGAAGGTCTTTACAGAGAAATCTCCCTCATAGCCTATCTGCTCAAAGGAATGATTAACAGCTTCCTTTGGGAAGGACAACTAACCTTCTTCATCATCCAGCTGCAAATGATGGTTGATGATGGCCGGAGTGATGAAGATTGTCCTCCCTTGCACTGTGGCAGACAGTGTCTTCTCCCCATCCATAATGACCTCTTGGCAGGTCTTTCAGAATTCAAGCAAATGATCCTCATACAGAGTAGGATCAATGGTCAGGGAGGTGAAGTAGTTGGATAGAGTTAAGAATTGGCAAATTTCTGAGAAACTTGCATCTTTCTCAGAGCTTAACAGAGCAACCTGATTATGTTGCCTGTGAAGTTGCATGGAGAAATCTGGGTTGTTTCTACGGTTAAGGTTGGCCATTTTAGAAGCTTAAGGGTGAAGAAAGGTAGAAAGCAAAGGCGGTTTAGAGAATTAGGGTTGAGGAATAGTGAAATTGAGGAAGATAGTGAGGAAGAGGGGGAACCGTTGGGTATTTATGTGAAAAGGGATTTGAACCAAAGTTAATGAAAGATGATAAACTTTGAAATCCGAAAGTCGGTCCCACCTCTGAAAAAGTAGTTTACTTTTGCTCAAAAAGTAGTTTTCTTGGAATTCGAAAAGCTTCCGAAGGTAAATTGTCTTCGGAAGTTTTAATGAAAAAGCTTCCGAAGCTAAAATGGCTTCGGAAGACTTTCCTGAGAGTCTTGGAAATTTATGCTTCGGAAGAGAAATAAACACTTGAATGCTTTGTATAAGAAACAACAAAGCTTCCGAGAGTTAATTTTGCTTCGGAAGGAAAAAGTCCTTAAAAACAAATAAGTGTCTGAGATAAGAATTTAAGCTTCAGAAGATAGATTTAGACTTCTTCCGAAGGTAAAATTTCTTAGACAGTTATTTATTTTGAAGACATGATTTTCTTCTGAAGATAAAATTTTATCTTCCGAAGTATCAGAAAATTTTCAAGGATCTAAGAAAAGTCTTCAAAAAGAAATTTTACATCCAAAGAAAACATGAGCTTATGAAAGTGATAAACTAGACAACTTGGGACACACATATTTTAAGAAAAAATAATTAGAATTAGTTTTAAGAAAAAGTCTACTCAAAGTTAATCATTCCAATAGCTGATATCAGATATTTAAATCTCTGTTCATCAAAAGCTTTTGTAAACGGATCAGCATATTGTTCATCTGTATGAACTTTGACTAGTTTATTTAATCCCTTTTCATAGTTATCTTTCATTAAATGATACCTGATATTAATGTGTTTGGTCCTTGAGTGCTGCACAGGGTTCTCAGTGATAGAGATAGCACTATTGTTATCTATGTGGATAGGAGTCTCCTTAAAGTTAAATCCATAGTCCAGCATCTGATTTTGAATCCAAAGCACTTGAACACAGCAGCTTGCAGCAGCAATGTATTCAGCCTCAGCAGTTGATGCAGACACACAGGATTGTTTCTTGCATTGCCATGAGACAACCCTTCCACCACGGAATTGACATCCCCCAGATGTAGACTTTGCAGTCATGTTGCAACCACCATAATCACTATCTGTATAAGCATACAGATTGAAGTCAGGATTCTTTGGGTACCATAAACCAAGTGTTGAAGCACCTTTGAGGTATCTTAGAATCCTTTTGACAGTGATTAAGTGAGACATCTTAGGGTTGGCTTGATATCTTGCACAAATACATGTAGCAAACATGATATCAGGCCTGCTAGCTGTAAGATACATAAGAGACCCAATCATAGCGCTGTATAAATGTTCATCTACACACTCCCCCTCAAGATCAGGTCCAAGGGAGTGGTTTCTGGCTATGGGTGTCTTAGTAATCTTACAATCAGTCATGTTGAACCTCTTGAGTATGTCCTGAACATACTTTGAGTGACTTATGAAAATGCCATCTTCAACTTGCTTCACTTGAATTCCTAGAAAGAAATTGAGTTCTCCCATTGCACTCATTTCAAATCTGTCTTTCATCAGCTTCTCAAAGTCTTTGCAGAGCTTTGGATTAGTTGAACCAAAGATGATGTCATCTACATATACTTGAACTAGCAAGAAGTCATTTCCCTGTCCTTTGATGAAGAGAGTTCCATCTATAGTACCTCTCCTGTATCCACGTTTACAAAGATACTCAGATAATGTCTCATACCACTTCCTGGGTGCCTGATGCAGCCCATAAAGAGCTTTGTCAAGCTTTTAGACATAATCAGGATGATCAGGGTCTACAAAACCAGGTGGCTGTTTGACATAAACCTCTTCATCAATCACTCCATATAAGAAAGCACAGTTTACATCAAGTTGAAAGACCTTGAAGTTCTTGGATGCAGCAAATGCCAGGAATATCCTAACAGCTTCTAATCTTGCTACAGGAGCAAAGACATCAGTGTAGTCACTCCCTTCTTCTTTTGTGTATCCTTGAACAACTAGTCTTGCCTTGTTCTTGATGATAATTCCTCTATCATCCTTCTTATTCCTAAAAACCCATTTGGTTCCAATGGTAGTCTTCCCATGAGGAAGAGGACAAAGGTTCCAAACTTTCTGCCTTTTGAATTGAAGCAGCTCTTGTTGCATAGCTTCAACCCAACTTCCATCCTTTAGAGCTTCATCAACTTTCTTTGGCTCTATCTGAGATAAGAAACAAGAGTGAAGACAAACATTTGCTTCATGGGTTTGTCCTCTTGTTCTTACCCCTGTGACAACATCTCCAATGATGTTTGTGGTAGGGTGAGACTCGTGGATCCTTAGCTGAGGGATCACAGCAAGTTGCTGAGAAAGATCCAAATTTGAGAAATTTAGATCTGGCATTGATGATTCACCCACCACATTACCACACTTATCAAGATTAACTTGATCCAATGAGTGTGTGACATCATTGATGTTGTCATCTATGGTGTGGTTATTAGCATCAAGGAATTCCTGATCACTATCACCATCACCATTGTTGTCTTCTACAATTGAGGTATCTTTATCTGGTTGAGTAGCCTCTAAGCTGGAATTTGAAGGCATACCAGATGTATCAGCTGAATTTGTCATTGTAGTGCTGATAGAGACCTCATTTGCTGAAGTAGTTCCAACTGGAGCTGAAGATGTATGAGTTGAGGGTCTTCCTAGCTCAAATCTTGGATCAGGATCACCTGTATTTAGATTTTCTGCAGATCCTGAAACATTCTCACAAGATTTGTTAAAACAGTTGGTAACTAAATCAAGATCAAATAGCCAATCAGGACCAGAACCAGCCATACAGGGTGTGTGTTCATTGAAAGTCACATTGGCTGACTCCTTAACAATTCTAGTTCAGAGATTGTATACTCTATAAGCCTTAGCTTGGGAAGAGTATCCAATGAAGTGTCCATCATCTGATTTCTCAGCAAACTTGGTAATTTGATCCTTGGTATTCAAGATGGTGCAGGGACATCCAAATGACCTAAGAAAACCAATTAAAGGTTTCCTCTTGTGCCAAAGTTTATAAAGAGTCTTACCATGTGTCTTAACTACTAAACTTTATTTTGCACATAGCAAGCAGTATTTACTGCCTCTGCCCAGAAGGTGATGGGCAGTTTAGAGTCAGACAACATAGTTCTTGCAGCTTCAATTAGTTTCCTGTTTCTCCTCTCAGCAACTCCGTTTTGCTGAGGAGTCCTGGGAGCACTATATTGTCTTGTAATACCTTTTTAATCACAAAATGTATCAAGGATTTGGTTCTTGAATTCAGTTCCTTGATCACATCTTATGGTTTTGACCTTGTGATCACTTTGATTCTCAACTTTTAAGATGAAATTCTTCAGAATCTCAGGGGTTTCATCCTTAGTTCTAAGAAAGAAAACCCAAGTGAATATTGTAAAATCATCTGTGATCACTAAACAATAAGAGGTCCTTCCTAGACTCATTACACTGGTGGGGCCAAAGAGATCCATATGTAACAAATGTAGGGGAGTAGTGATTGAGTTCCTTTCCTTAGGCTTGTGAGATACCTTATGTTGCTTCCCTTTCAGGCATGCAACACAATGATCATCACTTGTAAACTCTTTCTTTGGCATTCCAGTTACCAGATCATGTTTAATTAATTTATTCATGTTCTTAAAGTTTACATGGCACATTCTTTTATGCCATAGGAAAGACTCATCACTATTTGCTTTAGATTGAAAGCATGAAACTTCTCCAGAGGGAGATGTTTCTTGCAAATCCATCTTGTACATGTTCCCTTTCCTGGGGGCTCTGAGCAGGATATGCTCATGAGGAATGACCACTCCAGGCTTGAGAACAATGCACTCATGCTCAGTAAAGAGCATGTTATGACTCTGATCACAAAATTGGGATACACTCAGAAGATTGTACCCAAGCTCCTTAACAAAGTTTACCTTCTCAATGCTGAGCTTACCATTTGTGACCTTGCCCCTTCCTGAAATGTAACCACCTTCATCTCCTCCAAAAGCAACTGGTCCTCCATCAATTCTCTCAAAGTTATAGAGTAGAGACCCATTGTCTGTCATGTGCCTGGAACAGCCACTATCAATTATCCAGACATTCCTGCATGTCTTGAGCTGTTCCTGCACAAAGAAAATGATTAGTTACATTTGGAAACCCAAGCCTTACTTGTCTTGGGCTCACTAAGTATAATAGAAGGTAATGCAACAGTAATAGATCCTATGGTTGTACTAGGGGGATCTTCAGCTGTTGTTAATGGAGAAACTTCAGTCATTTGGTCTTTCTTAGACTTCTACACCACCTTTGGAGTCTTGGACTTGACCTTCAAAACCTTAGAAGCTTTTGGGACTTCATAAGTTTTGATGACTGAACCTTCAGAAGATTCTACAGTCACTGCAGCAGACTTCAGTGCTTCGGAAGAACTCCTTTCTTCCGAGACCAATTTTTCTTCCGAAGGTAATTTTCCATTTACCTTCTTCTTTGATTTGGAGCTTCCGAAGGAAACAGACTTTCCTTCCGAAGCTTGATTCTTCTTGAAACTCTTTGAAGTCTTTGTATTGGTCATGTGGATAGTACTTTTAGGATTGTATGGGCAATCCTTAGCAATGTGAGAGGTACTTTCACACATGACACATAACATTTTCTTCTTCAAAAGAGTCTCCCTATGAGAGCAAGACTAGCTTTGATCACATCCCTTCTCCACCTTCATCTTGGTAGATGCTGAGACAGTTCTCTTGGGCTGTGAACTGTTCTGGGAGTTTGATGGTCCAGGCTGTGCAGCAGTGGTACACAGCAGCTCAGTCTTCTTCTTTGTACTGAGATGATTTGAACAAGAACCAGGACTCTTAGCTGAGGAGTCTTGGTTGATGTCTTCAGTCCTTACTACTTTAAAACCTGCAGAGATAAAAACTTGTTTCTGCTTAGAATCAAAGGTAGCCTTGATCTCTTGAGCCTTCTTTGCTTTTCTTTTGCTCTTCCTGATCAAGTTCTTTCTCTTGGACTTGGTCATCACAGTAGATTTCTTCTCCTCAGAATGATAGTGGCCCTTGGAAGATTCCTCTTCTTCACTCTTCTCAGAGGAATTCTTCACTATCTCTTTTTCATCCTCCTCACTTATAGGATCTACGAGAGGAAGCTCATCTTCACAAGTTCCACACCTAGGAGATCTTACAGACAAGATTGTGTTTGGAGGAGCTATCTCATTTGATCCTAGTCCCTGTCTCTTTTGATAGCACACTTTATTGTGCAGGGATGAGGATATCATGTTCTTGAAGGTCTCTTCTTCAAGAACACTCTTTTCAGCCTTGGCTTTGCTGATCACAAGCTCAGCCTGGCACTCGGTCAACTTAGTTATGAGATCCTGGATTTGAGTCCTAAAATCTGTATGTTCATGTTTTAGTACTGAAATGGTTTTCTCCAAGTCCTCTATCTTTAACTTGTAATCATTTTCAGACTTTCTAAAATCAGATTTTAATATGTTTAATGACTCAAGCTTAGATCTCATTTCTAAGTTGTAGGACCTGTATCTGTTTACTTTAGCAATGCATTCAGGAGTACAGAGATGTTCCAATACCTTGGCTTCATCATGGTCTGCCATAAATGTTTGGTTTGGAGAAGCATCTTCCACCTGAAAGCTCCAGTCAAAGCCTCCCTCTTCAACAGCAACAGCAGCATGTTGCTTTGGCTTCTCATTCTGAGGGGCTTTGTCAGTGTAGCTTGGTCTGGTTTGTGTTTGGCCACCATTTGTTTTAGGTGCCTTACACTCCCTAGCAAAGTGGCCCATCAGGTTACAGTTGTAACACTTGACTTTGCTTTTATCCAGACCAAACTTTCCATTGGTTGCATTGCTTGGAAACCTCCTTCCTGTTCTCTTGTAGAACTTCTTGGCTCTGTGAGTGAGGAGAGCCATCTGCTAAACTATCTCCATGTACTCCAGGTCATCTGGATGGATACAGTCCAGGTCTTCAAGAGTGAAGAGAGAGCTCCCACAGCTTTCATCAGTAGACACACAGGCTTGAAAAGAACTTGTCTCTTAATATGGGCTTCCTTGAGTGAAGTTCTCCCTGGGTGTCTCTGGGAAGGTGATGAAAGGACCCTTTGGTGAGTTGTCAGGGTAGCATATGAGATGATGTTGGGGTTCTATGCTATCCCTTTCAACCACATGAAGGGCTGAACCCATTTGATTGTTGGAGTTGCCAGATGAACCTTGCATGTTCATCTCCATCTGGTATCCACTGAGAATCCCATATAACTCTGTCAGAGTAAGAGTTTTAAGGTTCTCAGTCCTCTTGATCACCACACAGTAGTGTGTCCATTGCCTAGGAAGTGAGGACATGAACTTCCTTACAATGTCCCTGTTCTCAAGAGGAACTCCTCCATCCACTAGGGTATCCACTATCTCAACATACCTGAAGTATTGTTGAGTCATGGTTTCACCTGCTTTAAAGGTGAAGTTTTCAAACTGCTGCTTCAGGAGATCCTTCTTGTTCTCCTTGGCTTCAGAGGAGCCTTCATACATCAGCTTCAGTGCATCCCACAGCTGTTTAGCTGTTTTGCACTTCTTAAAGCCTCTGTACACAGAGTTTGGGGGAGCAGTCTGAAGAGCAGTCATGGCCTTCATATCAATCTCTACTATCTTCCTATCTTCATCAGAGTAGTTGGCCACATCTTTTGGTATCATACCAGCACCAGTAGAAGAAGGAGTGCTGGGTATGAAAGGTCCATTCTCAACAGATTCCCACATTCTTGAGTCTAACGACCTGATAAAACCTTCCATTCTCATAACCCAGGTGTCAAAGTCATCAAGAGTGATCAGTGGGGATTTGTTCATGGTTCCAGTCTCTATATCAATCTTTGAGATGGATGCCATTTGGAGAGTTTAGTTTTTGTGTGTGTGAGGGATCTTAAGATGGTGAGATCTTATATCAAGAGCCTGAAAAGCTCTGATACCAATTGCAGGACCGGTTAAGGGCTTGAACAAATTACAACACAACAACACAATGAGGAGAACAACTAAACTTTGATCAAACAGTGAACTGGATTAATCAATATGATGATACTAAGAACACAAGTAAAGTAAAGAGACAGAACAAGAGAGTTGGGTTTCAAGGAGACAGTATATTGCTTTCTCAAGTTCTTTTACAAGTGTTACAAAGCATAAAGAAAGATACAAGAACTTGGAATACTTATACTACAACCTACAGCCGGCTATACTTTGAAAGCCAGCTGGATACA
The DNA here is from genome assembly GCA_025215565.1 of Flaveria ramosissima. Classification (NCBI taxonomy): domain Eukaryota; kingdom Viridiplantae; phylum Streptophyta; class Magnoliopsida; order Asterales; family Asteraceae; genus Flaveria; species Flaveria ramosissima. Next base: position 35,467,530 of record CM046038.1, read on the forward strand.
ATTGACTAGACACTAACAAAATCAATTGTAGGATCAAAAGGCATATCTGCCTTTTGACCTTGTGACTATGACATGCCATAGCTCACATCCTTATATATTACAAAAAGGATAAAGTACATAAAGTAGAAAGTTACAGACTCAAGACCTCAATGTAAAGTTACCAAAAGCATGGACCTTTTCACCAACTCATGTAAGTTGGTGACTTTACAGAGATGCAGCGGAAAGGTGTCCAGCTTTATGGAACAGTACATCAGATAAAGCATGTATACTTAAAGTCTTCAGAAGAAATCTGTCTTCATAGGTTGAAGCTTCGGAAGACTTTGTCTCTGAGGCTTCGGAATACTTCATGTTTGGCTTCGGAAGATATTGGTCTTGGCTTCGGAAGATTTTACACTTAGAGTATTTTCTAGTGTATGGTGTAAAACTTCCGAAGCATTTCTTACTTCAGTACTTAGTGCATGTTGCAGAGAGACATTGGATGTTTTGGTTTGCATCAGACTTAAGGAATCCTTACAATATATATGTATATATATATATGTGTATATATATATATATATATATATATATATATATATATATATATATATATATATATATATATATATATATATATATATATATATATATATATATATATATATGTATATATATATAAAATAAACGACCTCAAGTTAACGGATTTTAAAACCAATATGTTCGTAAAAATAATATCAAAGTGTATGTTTTATTAATTAAAATAATCTCAATAACTTTAAAAATTTGCTTTATGAAAGAAATATAAGAGATTTTTGCATAAAATTCACTATTTTACAAAAGAATTAATCAAGATTTGAATAATCTACATCAAACAAAAATGTATATAAATACAAGTGCAGTATCGTTTAAAAGATGGTCACTTACAACACAACACACAATGAGGAGATTGTTATAGAATACTTAACATATCAAATAGGGAACTGGGAACAATTATGGTTTGATACTAAGAACACAAGCAAGTATGAGACAGAACAAGAAAAAACAACACAAGGATATTGGTTTTCAAGAATGCTATATATTGCTCTCAAGTTCTATACAAGTGTTACAAAGCATAAACAAAGATACTACAAAAACCTGAGATACTTTATACTATATCCTACAGCCGACCATGCTTAGAAAACCAGCTGAAAACACTTGATCTAGACAACAACAAAATCAAATATAGAGTCAAAAGGCAAATTGCCTTTCGACTAGTGGCTATTACATGTCATAGCTCATATCCTAATATATTACAAAAAGGATAAGAGTACATAAAGTACAAAGCAACAGACTCAATACCTCAATGTACAGTTACCAAAAGCATGGACCTTTTCACCAACTCATGTAAGTTGGTGAGTAATCAGAGTTGCAGCGGAAAGTAGTCCAACTTTATGGAAAAGTACATCAGATAAAGCATGTGTCAAAATTCTTCGGAAGAAATCAGTCTTCACTTCTTGGCTTCGGAAGACTTTGTCTTTGAAGCTACAGAAGACTTTACTTTTGGCTTCGGAAGATGTTGGTCTTAGCTTCAGAAGATTTTACACTTAGAATAATTCTGATGCAGGGTGTTGTTAGGACCGTGTACGTATGGAGTACTAACTGATTCTACGTGAAACCGGATCAAATAGTGCGGAATCCTATTTGATTGGCGATCCAATCAGTGAGAACGATAACCCGATCGATCTAACGATGAAACAAACGTTAAGAATGAGTAGAAATCGATCAAGAACGAACTATGAAGTTGGATTGGGCGTTCTGGACACTCTGGACGGCTAGGGTTTTAGTATATTCGAAGTATCTCTCAAAGTGTTCAATTTTTCCACGAATTAAGTGGTATTTATAGGTTTGCAGCTGCCATTCGTACGACTGAACTAGTAGCATGGTTCAATCGTGTGACTGACTCATGCGATTGAGTCATACGCACGACTGAAGGTTCAGTCGTACGACTGAGTCAATCTTATGCCTCAATCATACGACTGATCCAGTGTCCTGGTTCAGTCGTGCGACTGGTTCATTAGTATGATTCACTCATGCGTATGGTCCATAAGTATGGTCCATTAGCATGAATAATCAACCGACTAAGTTGAACACATTTCCCAATTATCATTGACTTAGAATTGTGTACAACAATCTCAAACCTATATATGAAGTTCATACATATGACTTATACTTAACACAATAATAATATGAAATAATCAAAGATAAATAAACATCAATTGCATATCATATTTCATTGAATAATTACATTATGCATGTGTAAGAAATGAAAGACTTTTACATTAAGAACATAAACTAGGAACATGATGTATCAACAGGTGTAAAACTTCCGAATCATTTCTACTTTTCACTTAAGTGTATGTATGCAGGAGAGACTTGAATGTTTTAGGTGCATCAACCTTACATGAAACCTTACAACAAGTTTGAATAAAATTATCATAAAACATTTAGTTAAAAAAGATGATAGTTGACGTAAGAAATAAACGTAAGGTTAACGAATGGACTAGTGATGCCTAATTAATTAAATAGAATACGTTAAAGTTAGACATTAGTTTATAAGACGGATAATTCATATTTTCTTAAGAAAAGTAATAAAGTTTTACGAAAAATCAATGAAGTTCTTTAAAATAATAAAAACATTTTAACTTTAAAAGTGAGTGATTGAGTTAGGTAAAATGCGTTCTCACAAGCACAAATTATCAATTATTGATCAAGTTACATACATTTAGGGTCTTGATTAATATGAGCCTAACGTATAACCGTTTCTTGATCGCATTCAAAGGTGAGTTCTTCGGCCCCATTTTAAATATTGTTTTATTAAACTGTTTTGGGGAAAAGCATGATGAATTTTATTTATATGATGGGTAAAACATTATTAATATATGTGATAAAGGTAGAAGTTGGGTCAATAGTATAAGTGTATACTGTTGACCCCTAAATCCCCCCATAATCATTAACCTTGGGGAGGCCATAAACTATATTGGTAGATCTATCTGGTTAGAAGGGCCCGCTCTGGCGACCAGTCGCACTGTGTAAGGTTTAATAAAAGGCTGATGCACCCAAAACAACCCAAGCCTTTCCTGTATGCATGCACTTAGTGCAAAGTAGAAGTTGCTTCGGAAGTTTCATACTCTACACTAGAAAATATTCTAAGTATGAAATCTTCCGAAGCCAAGACCAATATCTTCCGAAGCCAAAAGTGAAGTCTTCCGAAGCTTCAATGACAAAGTATTCCGAAGCCAATGAAGTGAACACAGATTTCTTCCGAAGACTTTTAATACATGCTTTATCTGACGTACTTTTCCATAAAGCTGGACCACTTTCTGCTGCAACTCTGAAGACTCACCAACTTATACAAGTTGGTGACCAACTTGTACAAGTTAGTGACCAACTTATACAAGTTGGTGAAAAGGTCCATGCTTTTGGTAACTGTACATTGAGGTCTTGTGTTTGTAACTTTATACTTTATGTACTTTTATCCTTTTTGTAATATATTAGGATGTGAGCTATAACATGTCATAGTCACTTGTCAAAAGGCAATCTGTCTTTTAACTCTACATTGATCTTGTTGTCTAGATCAATGTTTCCAGCTGGCTTTCAAAGTATGGCCGGCTATAGGATGTAGTATAAAGTATCTCAAGTCCTTGTAACTTATTTTTATGCTTTGTAACCACTTGTAATAGAACTTCAGAAGTAATATTCTGCAATCTTGAAAACCAAACTCTATTATTGCTCTTAAGTTTCTGTCTTTAGTTTACTTGTGTGTTCATAGCATCATAAACAAAGTCCCAGTTCCCTATTAAGTGTTCTAAATACTCTCCTCATTGTGAGACTAAGTGTATTGACCATCCCTTCAACGGTCCTGCAATTGGTATCAGAGCTTTACAAACTCTTGATTGTAAGATCTCACCATCTTAGATCCCTCTGTCTCACAAAACACTTAACAACTCAAATGGTAGCTATCACAAAGGCTGATATGGAAACCGGAACCATGACAAAGTCCTCCTGGATGTGGGAATCTGTTGTCTCTGGGCCTCACATACCAATCACCTCTTCAGCTGCTGCTGGAGGTGGCATTATTCCAAAGGAGGTGGCTGACTATTCTGAAGAAGATAGAAAGAGAATAGACATAGATCAGAAAGCCATGACTGCCCTTCAAACTGCTCTTCCAAACTCCATATACAAAGGCTTCAAGAAGTGCAATACAGCCAAACAGCTATGGGATGCATTGAAGCTAATGTACGAGGGGTCAACTGAAGCCAAGGAGAACAAGAAGGATCTCCTGAAGCAGCAATTTGAAAACTTCACCTTCAAAGCAGGTGAAACCATGACTCAATACTTCAGGTATGTTGAGATTGTGGATACTCTAATGGATGTTGAAGTGACTCTTGAAAACAGGGACATTGTAAGGAAGTTTATGCTATCTCTTGCTAGACAATGGACATATTATTGTGTTGTTATCAAGAGAACTGAGAACCTTAAGACTCTTACTCTCATAGAGTTGTATGGTATTCTTAGTGGATACAAGATGGAGATGAATATGCAAAGTCCATCTGGTAACTCCAGCAATCAACTGAGTTCAGCCCTCCATGTGGTTGAAAGGGATAGTATAGAACCACAGCGTCATCTCATCTGCTACTCTGACAACTCACAAAAGGGTCCTTTCATCACCTTCCTGGAGACACCAAGGGAGAGTTACATTCAAGGAAGTCCATTCCAAGAGACAAGCTCTTCATAAGCTTTTGTGTTTGCTGATGAAAGTTTTGGCAACTTTCTCTTCACCCTTGAAGACATTGACTGTATCCATCCAGATGATATGGAGTACATGGAGATAGTTCAACAAATGGCTCTTCTCACTCACAGAGCCACGAAGTTCTACAAGAGGACAGGGAGAAATTTTCCAAGCAATGCAGCCAGTGGAAAGTTTGGACTGGACGAAAGCAAGATGAAGTATTACAACTGTAACCAAATGGGACACTTTGCTAAAGAGTGCAGGGAACCAAGGACAAAGGGTGGCCAAGCACAACCCATGCCAAACTGCACTAACAGAGTTAACCAGAATGAGAAACCAAAGCATCAAGTTGCAGTTGCTATTGAAGAAGGAGGCTTTGACTTGAGCTTTCAGGTTAAACATGCATCTCCAAACCAAGCACTAATGGCTGACCATGATGAAGCAAAGGTATTGGAACATCTTTGTACACCTGAATGTATTGCTAAAGTAAACAAATATAGGTCCTATAACTTAAAGATGAAATCTGATCTTGAGTCTTTGATTATCTTAAAATCTTATTTCAAAAGAGCTGAAAATGATTACAAACTTAAAATAGAAGATTTAAAAAAACCATTTCAACTCTTAAACATGAGCACACAAATTATAGGACTCAAATCAAAGATCTCATCATTAAGTTAACTGAATGCTAGGTTGAGCTTGTGATCAGCAAAGCCAGGGCAGAAAAATGTGTTCTTAAAGAAGAGACCTTCAAGAACATAATATACTCATCCCTACATGCAAAAGTTTGTTATCAGAATAAGAAGGGAATGGGATCTATTGAGATAGCTCCTCCACACACAATCTTGTCTGTAAGATCTCCTAGGTGTGAAACTTGTGAAGATGAGCTTCCCCTCATAGAACCCATGACTGAAGAGGATGAAGAGGAGATAGTGAAGGATGTCTCTGAGAAGAGTGAAGAAGAGCATTCTAAGAAGGGTCACTATTTATCTGAGGACAGTAAAGGGGTTGGGATAACCAAGTCAAGAAGGAAGAATTTGATCAGAAAAGCCAAGAAGAAGTCCAAGAAGGCTCAAGAGATCAAGGCCACTTTTAACTCTGTGCAGAAACAAGTGTTTATCTCTACAGGTTTTAAGGTGGTTAAGGCTGAAGACTCAAACTTGAGTCCAAATCATCCCAACATCATGAAGAAGGCTTATCAGTTGTGTACAACTGCTACACAACCTGAATCATCCAGCTCCAAAGGTAGTTCTCACCCTAAAAGAATTGCCACATCATCTGCAAAGATGAAGATGGAGAAGGAAAGTGATCAAGTTTAGCATTGTTCTCAAAGGAAGACTCTTAGAAAGAAGAAAATAGATTGTGGTATATGTGGTAGTACTTCTCATCTTGCTAAGGATTGCCTCTACAATCCAAAAAGTATTGTCCACATTAACAAGAAAGAAACTTCTGAGAGTTTGAAGAAGAAGCAAGCTTTTGAAGGAAAATCTTTTCCTTTCGGAAGCTCCAAAATGAAGAAGAAGACAAGTGAAAACTTGCCTTCGGAAGAAAAATTGGTCTTGGAATAAAAGTTGGTCTCGGAAGAAAGGAATACTTCCGAAGTACTGAAACCTGCTGCAGTGTTAGCAAGATCTTTCGAAGGTCTAGTCTCCAAAACTTCCGAAGTTGTCAAAACTTCTGAAGTGTTGAAGGTCAAGTCAAAGCTTCCAAAGGTGGTATGGAAGACAAAGAAAAACCATGTGACTGAGAGTTCTTCATCAACATCAGCAAATGATCCTCAAAATATGACAATAGGATCAATTACTGTTGTATTGTCCTCAACTTCTTTTGATGAGCCCAAGACCAATAAGGCTTGGGTTTCCAAATGTAACTAACCATCTCTTTTGTGCGGGAACAGCTCAAGACAAATAGGAATGTATGGATCATTGATAGTGGTTGTTCCAGGCACATGACAGGTAATGGGTCACTACTCCAAGATTTAAAAAAATTGATGGAGGGCCAGTTGCTTTTGGGGGAGATGATGGAGGTTACATTACAGGAAGGGGCATGGTCACAAATGGTAAGCTCAGCATTGAGAAGGTGAACTTTGTTAAGGAGCTTGGATACAACCTTTTGAGTGTATCTCAATTCTGTGATCAGAGTCATAACATGTTCTTTACTGAGCATGAGTGCATTGTTCTCAAGCCCGGGGTGGTCATTTCTCATGAGCATATCCTGCTTAGAGCCCCCAGGAAAAGTAACATGTACAAGATGGATTTGCAAGAAACATCTCCTCAGGAGAAGTTTCATGCTTTCTATCTAAAGTCAATAGTGATCAGTCCTTTCTCTGGCATAAAAGAATGTGCCATGCAAACTTTAAAAACATGAATAAATTAATTAAAAATGATTTGGTAACTGGAATGCTAAAGAAAGAGTTAACAAGTGATGACCACTGTGTTGCATGCCTCAAAGGATAGCAACACAAGGTATCTCACAAGCTAAAGGAAAGAAACTCTATCACTACTCTCCTACACTTATTACATATGGATCTCTTTGGCCCCACCAGTGTAATGAGTCTAGGAAGGAGCTCATATTGTATGGTGATCACAGATGACTTTACAAGATTCACTTGGGTCTTCTTCCTTAGAACTAAGGATGAGACTATTGAAATCTTGAAGAGTTTCATCTTAAAGATTAAGAATCAATGTGATTACAAGATCAAAACCATAAGATGTGATCATGGAACTAAATTCAAGAACCAGATCCTTGATACATTTTGTGATGAAAAAGGTATTACAAGACAATATAGTGCTCCCAGGACTCCTCAGCAAAATGGTATTGTTGATAGGAGAAACAGGACACTAATTGAAGCTTCAAGAACTATGTTGTCTGACTCTAAATTGCCATCACCTTCTGGGTAGAGGCAATGAACATTTCTTGCTATGTGCAAAACAAAGTTTTAGTAGTTAAGACACATGGTAAGACTCCCTATGAACTTTGGCACAAGAGGAAACCTTTCATTGGTTTTCTCAGCTCATTTGGATGTCTTTGCACCAACTTGAATACCAAGGATAAAATTGCCAAGTTTGATGAGAAATCAGATGATGGACATTTAATTGGATACTCTTCTCAAGCTAAGGCTTATAGAGTATACAATCTCAGAACTAGAGTAGTTAAGGAGTCAGCCAATGTGACTTTCAATGAGCACACTCCTAGTGTGAAAGGTTCTGGTTCTGATTGACTATTTGATCTTGATTTAGTTACTAACTGTTTTAACAAATCTTGTGAGAATGTCTTAGGACCCATAGATATACTATCAGCAGATGATCCTGACCCAAGATTTGAGCTAAGAAGACCATCAAGCTATACTACTTCAGCTCTAGTGGTAACTAATCCTACAGATGGAGTTCCTATCAACACAACCATATCAAATTCAGCTTATACATCTGAGATGCCACCAAATTCCAGCTCAGAGGCACAACACTCAAATGAAGGAGCTTCAAATGGGGAAGGAAATGGTGGTGGTGAAAATGATCAAGAATTTCTTGATGCTGACAACCACTTCATTGAAGACAACATAAATGATGTTACATACTCATTGGATCAAGTTTAACTTGATAAGTGTGCTGATTTGGTGGGAGAAACTTCAATGCTTGATCTAAATTTCTCTAATTTAGATCTCTCCAACCAACTTGCTGTAATCCCTCAACTAAGCATTCAAAAGTCTCACCCTACCACAAACATCATTGGAGATGTTGACACTAGGGTAAGAACAAGAGGACAAACCCATGTTGCAAATGTTTGTCTTTATTCTTGTTTCTTGTCCCAGATAGAGCCAAAGAAAGTTGATGAGGCTTTAAAGGATGGAAGTTGGGTTAAAGCTATGCAGGAGGAGCTGCTTCAATTCAAAAGGCAAAAGGTTTGGAACCTATGTCCTCTTCCTCAAGGGAAGACTACCATAGGAACCAAATGGATGTTCAGTAATAAGAAAGATGATAAAGGACTTGTCATCAAGAACAAAGCTAGACTAGTTGTCCAAGGATACACATAAGAAGAAGGAACTGACTACAGAGATGTCTTTGCCCTTGTGGAAAGACTTAAAGCTGTCAGAATATTCTTAGCTTTTGCTGCATCCAAGGATTTCAAGGTCTACCTGCTTCATGTCAAGTATGCTTTTCTCTATGGGGTGATTGATGAAGATGTGTATGTCAAACAACCACCTGGCTTTGCAAACCCTGATCATCCTGATTATGTCTACAGGCTTGATAAAGCTTTTATGGGCTGCACCAAGCTCCAAGGAAGTATTATGAGACTCTATCTCAGTATCTTTATCAACATGGTTACAAAAGAGGTACTATAGATGGAACTCTCTTCATCAAAGGAATAGGGAATGACTTAATGTTAGTTCAAGTATATGTAGATGACATTATCTTTGGGTCAACCAATCCAAAGCTCTGCAAAGACTTTAAGAAGCTGATGAAGAATAGATTTGAAATTAGTGCAATGGGAGAACTCAATTTCTTTCTAGGAATTCAAGTGAAGCAAGTTGATAGTGGCATCTTCATAAGTCAGTCAAAGTATGTACAAGACATACTTACAAGATTCAACATGACTGACTGTAAGGTTGCTAAGACACGCATAGCCAGAAACCATTCCCTTGGACCTGATCTTAAGGGGGAGTGTGTGGATAAACATATTTACACGGCTATGATTGGGTCTCTTATGTACCTCACAGCTAGGAGGCCTGATATCATGTTTGCCATATATATTTGTGCAAGATATCAAGCCAACCCCAAGATGTCACACCTAGTCACTGTCAAAAGGATACTAAGATACCTCAAAGGTGCTCCAACACTTGGCCTTTGGTATCCAAAGAATTCAGACTTCAATCTGTATGCATATACACATAGAGACTATGGTGGTTGCAATATGACTACAAAGTCTACATCAGGGGGTTGTCAGTTCTTTGGTGGAAGGATTGTCTTATTGAAATGCAAGAAACAATCATATGTATATGCATCAACTGCTGAAGCTGAATACATTGCTGCTGCAAGCTGCTGTGCTTAAGTGCTTTGGATTTAGAATCAGATGTTGGACTATGGATTCAACTTCAAAGAGACTCCCATCAACATAGGCAACAACAGTGCTAACTCTATTACAGAGAATCCAGTACAACACTCAAGGACAAAACACATCAATATCAGGTATCGTTTAATTAGAGATAACTTTGAAAAGGGATTAATCAAACTAGTCAAAGTTAACACAAATGAACAATATGTTGATATGTTCACCAAAGCTTTTGATGAACAGAGATTTAAATATCTTGTGTCAGCTATTTGGATGATTAACTTTGAGTAGCTTTTCTTAAAAACTAACTCATTATTTCTAAAACATGTGTGTCTTAAGTTGTCTATTTTATCACCTTCATAAGCCCTTGTTTACTCTGGAAGAAAAAACCTTTTAAAATATATTTCTTAGCTTTTTGAAACTTTTGATCATTTTATTCTTCGGAAGATATGTATTTACCTTCGGAAGAAAATTATGTCTTCAAAATAAATAACTACTTAAGTAAATTTACTTTCGGAAGAAAGTACCAAAATATCTTCCAAAGCTTAAAAGTCTTCTTGAGTACTTATATGTTCTTGAATCACAATTTTCTTCCGAAAGCAATTTAAGTCTCGGAAGCTTTTAGAATAAAATCTCCAAGTCTAAATATCTTTAGAATCAAAAATTTTCTAATATCTTTGAAATTCCTTCCGAAGCCATTTTAGTTTCGGAAGCTTTTTATCAAAACTTCCGAAGACAAAATACCTTCGGAAGATTTTCGACTTCCAAGAAAACTACCTTTTTGGACACATTTTCAAAGGTGTGACCGACATCCGGATTTTAAAGTTTATCCTCTTTCATTAACTTTGTCTCAGATCCAATTCATATAAATATACCCAACAGTCCCCCCCCCCCTCTTTCACTATCCTCTTCATCTAAACTCTCCAAAACCTAAATTCACCCACAACCGACTTTGTTCTTATCTTCCTTCACCTTTAAGCTTTCTCAAATGGCCAATCTCAACCACAGAAACAACCCTGATTTCTCCAGGCAACTCCGCAAGCAGCACATGTTGGACTTTGAGAAAGATTCTAGTTTCTTAGAGGTTTGCCAATTTCTTGCTCTCTAAACTACTTCACCTCCCTAACCATTGATCCTTCACTCTATAAGGATCAGTTGTTAGAATTCTGGAAGACCTGTCAAGAGGTCATCATGGATGGGGAGAAGGCATTGTCTGCCATAGTACAGGGGAGGACAATCTTCATCACTCCAGCCACCATCAACACACATCTTCAACTAGATGATGTAGAAGGTGACTTGTTCTTTCCAAAGAAAGCTGTAAATCATTCCTTTGAGCAAATAGGCTATGAGGAAGATTTCTCTGTTAAGACCTTCAGGAATGGGAATGTCTCATCCCAATGGAAGTACCTACTTCATGTGGTCATCCACAGCTTATCCAACAAGCATGGGGGATGGGACCAGATTTCTGAAGATCTCTCCTTTATCGTTCATGGAATGGTCCAGGGGGTCAAGTTCAGGTACTCACAGTTTGTGTATACAAATTTGCTTGCTAACTTAAACTCCTTAGAGTATTATATGTTCCCTAGATATGTTCAGCATATTCTCAACTGTGATCTGGGCTCACAGTTGATGGGAACAGGTAATATTCTTAAATTAGGACTGATGAAGCCTGACATCTTTAAGACCATGAAGAAGCCAACAGTTGGCTTCTTTAGGTAGAAACAACCCTTGTCCCAAAGATGTTAGAGCTCATTGCTCAAGGTGACAACCTAGCAGCGCAAGATAGTGTTGAACCCACACCTTCTACTTCTCAACCACCTACACAGCCACAAATACTCCTCACCTACCAAATAAAATCCAAACGAACCCCTACACAAGCTCCTCAGCTTGTGCAGGCTCCCATATCACTACCCATACACGAAGAAGTGGACACTAGAGCTCCCACTTCTCCTAAGGAGCAAAGCACTCCCATCTCACAAAGAGTCAGTGTTGAGGTTCCTCATGCTCAGCCTGATGAGCTCATTAGCCCATTAGCCTTAAGCCTTCACTCAGAGTCTCAACACTCTAGCGAACAACCTTCAGGGGAAAGTTACCATCCCCAACCTCTTGATCTCAACCAACCAATTCCTAACCTAGAATTCTATGATGATGAAGACATGTGATTCAGTGAGTACCATGAGTCTCTCTATTCCTCCCCTACTCAAAGAGAGATGAGTACTCCTGTCTGTCCCTTGTCTAGCCCACATCATTCACCCATCACTGAGGTGGATCTACCTGAACATGTTTAGGAGATCTATATGGAAGAGGCTCTCACTTCTGCAAGTGATTACATCATTAGGACCTCAACCATAGCAACTTAACCCATTGACACTTCACTTGAATTTGTCAGTGAGCAGGGGAAATTCAACAGCCAAGAACACCATGCTAGTGGTGAGAGAGAAGACTTTGGTTCAATTCTCTCATCCCCCCATGATTCTTCTGATGAAGATGAGGGGAACATGAGACTAACGGTGAAGAAATTGTCAAAAACATGCTCCTATTTAGTCTCTAAGGTTAGTCACCTGGAATCTCAGGTAACTATCTTACAAAACAAGGTAAATGATCAGCAACTTGAAATATCTTATCTCAATGAACAACTAGCTGAAAGACCTTTAAGGAGAGCTCATCCAAGAACACAAGAACCTGTGGATGTAATAGACCTAACTCCTAGCTCACCTATGCAAGTGGGTGATGCTACCAAAAAAGAAGAGAAAGTCTTAGCAATCACAGAACATGGGAGTGCTTCACAGAGTATGGACATTGAGGATTCACCACCCTCACTTGCAGTTGTCCATACTCAGCAACCTCCTCAAGTTCATATTGATGTGGACTCACTCATTCAGAGTCTATTTGAGGAGGGAATTCTAAGGGTTATGTCAACCCCACCCTAAGGTTCATCAAACTACATTTTAGGATGGAGGTATGATGTTAATAGAAGAGCCCTCATACTTCAAAGAGCTCAAGGGCAGCAAGAGGTCTTTAACTTTCAGACCTTGAACTACTATGAAGGTCTTGATCTGGTTAACATTCCACTTGCCAATCCAAGCCAATCTAGGCAAGCTGACAGGATGGCTCAAAGAATTCAAGATAGGATTGTTGAAAAGTTTAGCAAAACAAGAAGACAAATGGAATAAGGTAATGTCATTGGTCAACTGGATGTTGAGGTGGACTCTAAGACTAGCTTCAAAGGGAAAACCTTGACTAAAGGCCCAGTGATAGAGCCTGTGAGCAATGTTCCAACAACAACTGCTTCAACATCCCATTCCCTCAGTGATGCACCAGCTGGTGAAGGTGCCTCAAAGCCTCTCTCTGGCCAGAGTCTGGATGCTACACCATACAATGAAGGCCAAAGTTCTCTCCACCCTGCGTCATAAAGGTCTGTAGGTGACAAAGGAAAATGATTTTGACTCCTAAGGAGATTGAGGAGGAGGAGAGAGAGGGGAAGAGGAGGCTAAGGGGAGAAAGTTCTACTGGGTCCTCAGGCTTCATGGAAGCTGCAATCAGGGCTGCTTCTAGACCAAACACTCAAAATGATAAGTTGAGGGCAGTCAGGATTAACTACTTGCAGACCAGGAACTACGATATAGATGATATCATCTCTATCTAAACTGGAAGACATGGAAATGTCTAGGGAGAGGAAGGAGGTAGAGGATGCAAAGTTGATCCTCAAGATTATAGAAGAAAGAAAGCAGAAGAGGCTGTACAAACATGCTCCTACTCTCTCTCCAGTTCAAGAAAGCCCTATGCAAGAGGCTGTGTGTAAGGATTCCTGAAGTCTGATGCAACCCAAAACATCCTAAGTGTCTCAGCAACATGCACTAAGTACTGAAGTGAAGAATGCTTTGGAAGTTTTACACAATGCATTAGAAAATACTCTAAGTGTAAAATCTTCCGAAGCCAAGACCAATATCTTCCGAAGCCAAACATGAAGTCTTCCGAAGCTTCAGAGACAAAGTCTTCCGAAGCTTCAACCTATGAAGACAGATTTCTTCCGAAGACTTTTAGTACACATGCTTTATCTGATGTACTGTTCCATAAAGCACCTTTTCCGCTGCATCTCTGTAAAGTCACCAACTTATATGAGTTGGTGAAAAGGGCCTTGCTTTTGGTAACTGTACATTGAGGTCTTGAGTCTGTAACTTTCCACTTTATGTACTTTATCCTTTTTGTAATGTATAAGGATGTGAGCTATGGCATGTCATACTCACAAGGTCAAAAGGCAGATATGCCTTTTGATCCTACAATTGATTTTGTTAGTGTCTAGTCAATTGTATCCAGATGGCTTTCAAAGTATAGCCGGCTGTAGGTTGTAGTATAAGTATTTCAAGTTCTTGTATCTTTCTTTATGCTTTGTAACACTTGTAAAAGAACTTGAGAAAGCAATATACTGCCTCCTTGAAACCCATATTCTCTTGTTCTGTCTCTTGCTTTACTTGTGTTCTTTGTATCACTTTGGTTACCCAGTTCACTGTTTGATTAAAGTTTAGTTAATCTCCTCATTGTGTTGTTGTGTTGTAATTGTGTTAAAATATGTGTGTCCTAAGTTGTCTAGTTCATCACTTTCATAAGCTCATGTTTTCTTTGGATGTAAAATTCTTTTTGAAGACTTTCCTTAGATTCTTGAAAATTTTTGATACTTAGGAAGATAAAATTTTATCTTCGGAAGAAAAATATGTCTTCAAAATAAACAACTGTCTAAGAGATTTTACCTTTGGAAGAAGTCAAAATTCATCTTCCGAAGCTTAAAATTCTTATCTCAGACACTTATTTATTTTTAAGGACCTTTTCCTTCCGAAGCAAAATTAACCTTCGGAAGCTTTGTTTATTCCTATACAAAGCATCCAAGGGTTTATTTCTCTTCCGAAGCATAAATCTTCAAGACTCTCAGGAAAATCTTCCGAAGCCATTTTAGCTTCGGAAGCTTTTTCAATCAAAACTTCCGAAGATAAATAACCTTCGGAAGCTTTTTGAATTCCAAGAAAACTACTTTTTGAGCAAAAGTAAACTACCTTTTCAGAGGTGGGACCGACTTCCGGATTTCAAAGTTTATCCTCTTTCATTAACTTTGGTTCAAATCCCTTTTCACATAAATACCCAACGGTTCCCCCTCTTTCCCACTATCTTCCTCAATTCTACTATTTCTCTAACCTAATTCTCTAAACCGCCTTTGCTTTCTACCTTTCTTCACCCTTAAGCTTCTGAAATGGCCAACCTTAACCACAGATGCAACCCAGATTTCTCCATGCAACTTCACAGGCAATATAATCAAGTTGCTCTGTTAAGCTTTGAGAAAGATGCAAGTTTCTCAGAGATTTGCCAATTCTTGACTCTGTCAAACTACTTCACCTCCCTGACCATTGATCCTACTCTATATGAGGATCACTTGCTTGAATTCTGGAAGACCTGCCAAGAGGTCCTCATGGATGGGGAGAAGGCACTGTCTGCCACAGTGCAAGGGAGGACAATCTTCATCACTCCGGCCATCATTAATCAACATTTGCAGCTGGATGATGAAGAAGGTGAGGTGTCCTTCCCAAAAGAAGCTGTTAATCATTCTTTTGAGCAGATGGGCTATGAGGGAGATTTCTCTGTAAAGACCTTCAGGAAAGGAAAGGTCTCATCCCAATGGAAATTCCTGCTCCATGTGGTTATCCATAGCTTATCAAACAAGCATGGTGGATGGGACCAGATTCCTGAGGATCTCTCCTTTATAGTTCATGGAATGGTTCATGGGGTCAAGTTCAGGTATTCACAATTTGTTTATACTAATTTACTTGCCAACTTAGACTTCTTAGAGTATTACATGTTTCCTAGATATGTTCAACACATTCTCAATTGTGAACTGGGCTCACAGTTGAGGGAAACAAGTAATATTCTTAAATTGGGACAGATGAAGCCCGGCATCTATAAAATAATGAAGAAGCCAACTGTAGGCTTCTCAGGGGTAGAAACAGCCCTAGTCCCAAAAATGTTA
This sequence comes from Flaveria ramosissima, assembly GCA_025215565.1. NCBI lineage: Eukaryota > Viridiplantae > Streptophyta > Magnoliopsida > Asterales > Asteraceae > Flaveria > Flaveria ramosissima. The sequence goes on from CM046038.1 coordinate 35,483,330, forward strand.
GAGCTCATTGCTCAAGGTGACAACCTAGCAACACAAGCTAGTGTTGAACTCACACCTCTTTTATCCTTACCCCTAAATAGACCAGAAATCACCCTCACCTACCAAAGAAAATCCAAACGAACCCCTGCTCAGGCTATTGAGTCTGTGCAGGCCCCCAAATACTCAACCTTACAGGAAGAAGTGGACACTAGAGCTCCCACTTCTCCAGAGGAGCAAACCACTCCCATACTTCACCTATCAGGGCTGAGGTTCCTCAAGCTCACCCTGATGAGCTCACTAGCCCAACAACCTTAAGCCTTCACTCTGAGTCTCAACACTCAAGTGAACAACCTTCAGGGGACAGCTACCATCCCCAGCCTTTGGATCTCAACCAACCAATTCCCAACCTATCCTTTTATACTGATGAAGACTTAGGATTCAGTGAGTACCATGAGTCTCTCTTCTCCTCCCCTACTCAAAGAGAGATGAGTACCTCTGACTCTCCTCAGTCTATCCCCCATCAGTCACCTATTACTGAGGTGGACACTTCTGAACCTGTTCAGGATGTCCATATGGAAGAGGCTCTCACTTTTGAAAGTGATTACATCATTAAGACCTCAACCATGGCAACTCAGCCCATTGGCATCTCAACTGAGGCTGCCAGTGAGCAGAGGAAAACCAGCAGCCAAGAAACTCAAGCTGGTGGTGAGAGAGAGGACTTTGGTCCAATCATCTCATCCCCCAATGATTCTTCTGATGAAGATGAGGGGAATTTGAGACTAAAGGTGCAGAAATTGTCAAAAACATGCACCTATTTAGTCTCTAAGGTTAGTCACTTGGAGTCTCAGGTGACTACCCTGCAAAACAGGGTCCATGATCAGCAACTCCAGATTTCATATCTGCAGGAAAAACTAGTTGGGAGACCTTTAAGGAGAGCTCAACCAGGAACACAAGAACCTGTGGAAGTGATTGACTTATCCTCCAGCTCACCTATGCAAGTGGGTGATGCTACCAAAAAGGGGGAGAAAGTTGTTACAACCACAGAACCTGGGAGTTCTTCAGAGAGAATGGACATAGAGGACTCACCATCCTCACTTGCTGTTGTGCATTCTCAGCAACTTCCTCAAGTTCACATTAATATGGACTCTATAGACTCACTCATCAGGAGTCTCTTTGAGGAAGGTATACCAAGGGCTGTCTCATCTCCACCACAAGGCACTGGTAACTACATCATAAGATGGAGGTATGATGATGACAGAAGAGCCCTTATACTTCACAGAGTTCAAGGCCAACAAGAAGTTTTTCAATTCCAAAGCCTGAGCTTCTATGAAAGACTGGATTTAGTCAACTTGCCACTTGTCAATCCAAGCAATTCAAGACAAGCTGACATGCTGGCTCAAAGAATCCAAGACAGGATCCTTGCAGAGTTCACTCTAAGAAGGAGACTTAGGCAATCAGGCAATGTCATCGGTCAACTGGATGTTGAGGTGGACCCTAAGATTAGTTTCATAGGGGAAACCTTGACTGAAGGCCCAGTGGCAGAACCTGAGACCCCTGTCTCATCATCAATAACTGCTGCAGAGGTCCAAACTCCAACTGAGACACCTGCTGGTGAAGGTGTTTCTCAGCCTCTCTCTTGCCAGAGCATGGAAGCTACTCCAAGCAATGAAGGCCAAGCCTCAATCCACCCTGAGTCACAAAGGTCTGTTGGTGACAAAGGGAAAAGGATAATGACTCCTGAAGAAATTGAGAAGGAAGAGAGAGAGAGGAAAAGGAGACTAAGGGGAGAAAGTTCTACTGGGTCATCTAGCTTCATGCAAGCTGCAATCAGGGCTGCCCCCAGACCAAATACTCAAGATGATGAGTTAAAGGCAGACATGATTACCTACTTACAGACCAGGAACTATGACATTGATGAAATCATCTCTTTCCCCTTAGAAGAGTTAAATGAACTGGCTGACATGGAAGTGTCAAGAGAGTTGAAGGAGAAAGAGGATGCAAGGTTACTTCTCCAACTTAAAGAGGAGAAGAGACAGAAAAGACTTTACAAGCATGCTCCCACTCTCTCACCAGTTCAAGAAAGTCCTGCACAGGAAGATGTGGCTCCACAAGAACCTCAGGTAGATAAAGAAGAAGATAGGATCAAGATGATCAACTACCTGAGTGCCACAGGCTTCTATCAGGCAGATGCACTTCTTCCCCTGTCCTATGACTTCATTGAGTTCGAGTACCTAAAGCAACTTGAGCTTGAGTTAGTCAAAGAAAGAAAAACAACCAAAAGGAAGCTAAGGGAAGAAGCTGCAAAGTCAAGAGCCATCATTCAAAAGAATGCAAAGAAGTCTGCTGACAGACAAAGAATGGTGAGCTTCTTGAAGCTGTATGGATTCTTCGGAAGGAGACTTGGCCCCATGTCTCTATCCACTATGGATGAGCATATTAGGGTGATCAAGCAGAAGATTAAAAGTGGAGAACTCATTGACTTGTACTATCTTCCAAGTCAAGTCCCACCTGAAGTGGAGGTCAAGTTTGAACAACCAGAGACACCTCAACCAGCACCTCCAGCTGAGCCTCAGCAAGCTTCATCTTCTGATCCTAGGCAGGGTCAAACTCCCTCTCCTTCTGAACCTATGAGGGAGGAACACCCAACTGAGAAAGACACTGATGATCAACATGGTGCTGCAGACCAGTCTTCTCAGTTAAAGACATCCAAGAGGAAGAAGAGGATGGCTTCTAAACCAAAGACAAAGAAGAAGAAGCCAAAGTCATCTACCTCTGCACCTCAGGCTGAATCAGATCAACCTGAGGAAGTGCATGATGAGGCAGCCCAATCAACTCCTATTCAAGTGGCTCCTCTAACTAGTGAGACACCCATCTTGTCCTGGACTTACTCTACCAATCCAGAAAGATGGAATGTTATCAGAGATCAAGGTGTTAAGAATGTCTACTCATGGCAAGACATAATCAACTTACCTCTGCATGATCTCTTTGAGATGAGAAGATACTATGAGAGTCTTGATGATCCTGACCATCTAATGAATAAAGGAATGGTCCTGATTGTACTAAAGACTACCAACATTTGAAGATCTTCTAAGTGTTTTGGTAGCATCAGCCTAGGGGGAGTTTGTAAGGATTCCTGAAGTCTGATGCAACCCAAAACATCCTAAGTGTCTCAGCAACATGCACTAAGTACTGAAGTGAAGAATGCTTCGGAAGTTTTACACAATGCATTAGAAAATACTCTAAGTGTAAAATCTTCCGAAGCCAAGACCAATATCTTCCGAAGCCAAACATGAAGTCTTCCGAAGCTTCAGAGACAAAGTCTTCCGAAGCTTCAACCTATGAAGACAGATTTCTTCCGAAGACTTTTAGTACACATGCTTTATCTGATGTACTGTTCCATAAAGCACCTTTTCCGCTGCATCTCTGTAAAGTCACCAACTTACATGAGTTGGTGAAAAGGGCCTTGCTTTTGGTAACTGTACATTGAGGTCTTGAGTCTGTAACTTTCCACTTTATGTACTTTATCCTTTTTGTAATGTATAAGGATGTGAGCTATGGCATGTCATAGTCACAAGGTCAAAAGGCAGATATGCCTTTTGATCCTACAATTGATTTTGTTAGTGTCTAGTCAATTGTATCCAGCTGGCTTTCAAAGTATAGCCGGCTGTAGGTTGTAGTATAAGTATTTCAAGTTCTTGTATCTTTCTTTATGCTTTGTAACACTTGTAAAAGAACTTGAGAAAGCAATATACTGCCTCCTTGAAACCCATATTCTCTTGTTCTGTCTCTTGCTTTACTTGTGTTCTTTGTATCACTTTGGTTACCCAGTTCACTGTTTGATTAAAGTTTAGTTAATCTCCTCATTGTGTTATTGTGTTGTAATTATGTTAAAGCCCTTAAACGGTCCTGCACTGTGGCAACTCCAAAACCTTAGGTAGATAAAGAAGCTGATAAACAAAACATGATCAACTACCTGAGTGCCACAAGACTCTACCAGGCAGCTGCACTTCTTCCTTTGTCCTTTGAGTACATTGAGTTTGAGTACCTCAAGCAACATGAACTACAAGTTCTCAAAGAACAAAAGGCTACAAAGAGAAAGATGTGGGAAGAAGCTACAAAGTCAAGAGATATCATCCAAAAGAGTCAGAAGAAGTCTGTAGATAGGTAGAGGATGATGACCTTTTTGAAGTTATATGGATTCTCCTGAAGAAGGCTTGGTCCAATGTCTCTATCCACAATGGTTGAGCATATAAGGGTGATCAAGCAGAAGATCAAGAGAGGAGAGCTTGTTGACTTACACTCCCCACCAAGTCAAGCTCCTTCTGAAGTTGAGGTTAAGATTGAACAATTTGAGACAACACAACCTGGACCTTATGCTGAACCTCAACAGGCTTCATCTTCTGATCCACAGCAAGGTCCAACTTCCTCTCCTTCTGAACTTGTGAGGGAAGAGAACCCAACTAAGAAGACAAGACATAACAACCTGGTGCTGAAGGCCAGTCTTCTCAGTTAAAGTTCCCAAAGAGGAGGAAAAGGATGGCTACTAAACCTGTTTCAAAGAATAAGAAGAATAAGCCAAAGTCATCCACCTCCAGACCACAGGATGAGTCAGAGCATCCTGAGGAAGTACAATAAGAGGCAGCTCAACCAACTCCAACACAAGTAGCTCCTCTTGCATCAGGAAGACCCATGTTGTCCTGGACCTTCACTACTAATCCAGAGAGAAGGTATGTCAACAGAGATCAAGGTGGTCAATATGTCTACACATGGCAGGACATGTTTAACCTACCTCTGCATGATCTCTTTGAAATGAGAAGATACTTTGAAAGTCTGAGTGATCCTGACCATCTGATGAAAAAACATATGGTTATTACCATGATGAGGACTATCAATATCTAAAGTCTTTATTGTTTTGGTAGCATCAGCCTAGGGGGAGTTTGTAAGGTTTAATGAAAGGCTGATGCACCCAAAACAACCCAAGTCTTTCCTGCATGCATGCACTTAGTCAAAGTAGAAGTTGCTTTGGAAGCTTCATACTCTACACTAGAAAATATTATAAAGATGAAATCTTCCGAAGCCAAGACCAATATCTTCCGAAGCCAAAAGTGAAGTCTTCCAAAGCTTCAAAGACAAAGTCTTTTGAAGCCAATGAAGTGAAGATAGATTTCTTTCGAAGACTTTTAATACATGCTTTATCTGATGTACTTTTCCATAAAGCTAGACCACTTTCCGCTACAACTCTAAAGACTCGCCAACTTATACAAGTTGATGAAAAGGTCCATGCTTTTGATAACTATACATTAAGGTCTTGTGTCTGTAACTTTCTATATTATGTACTTTTATCCTTTTTGTAATGTATTATGATGTGAGTATGGCATGTCATAGTCACTTGTCAAAAGGCAATCTACCTTTTGACTCTACATTGACTTTGTTGTTTAGATCAATGTTTCCAGCTGGCTTTCAAAGTATGGCCGGCTGTAGGATGTAGTATAAAGTATCTCAAGTTCTTGTAATTTATTTCTTATGCTTTGTAAACACTTGTAATAGAACTTGAGAAGCAATATTCTGCAATCTTGAAAACCAAACTCTATTGTTGTTCTTAAGTTTCTGTCTCTAGTTTACTTGTGTGTTCATAGCATCATAAACAAAGTTGTGGTTTCCTATTTGATCTGTTAAGTGTTCTAAATACTCTCCTCATTGTGAGACTAAGGGGCTGTTTGGCAACATCTGAATGATTAAGTGCTGAACCAATAAGAGGTCTGAATCATTAAGTGCTGAATCATTAAGAGGTCTGAACCATTAAGAGCTAGTATATAATTTAACTATTCAAAAACAAATGTCTGACCAATTCAAATAATATGTCTTAACCATTCAGCATTAGACCTCTTAACCATTCAACATCAATATAATGCTTAACCATTCAGAGGTAAATCTCTTAACCATTCAGACATGTGCTCACAAAACAAACAGTCTGAACCATTAAGTGCTGAACCATTCAGACATCTGAACCATTAAGAGGCTGATTAAGAGGCTGCCAAACAGCCCCTAAGTGTATTGACCATCCCTTCAACGCACCTGCACACTGGTCAGGTTGTAGCGCGAGAATTTATATATTTGGATTGTTGTGGGGCAACGACGTGTTTCTTGGCTTGATTATGGACTTATGACCTAAATTAATCTTAGTACCTAGCTAGTCTATGTTGAGTATATTATATCTCGCTACATCATATCGTTTTGAAAACCGAATGCTTGTAAGATATAAAACCCCCAATGCTCACCAACTTTATGTTGACTTTTATTATCTTTCATGCTTTTCAGGGTCGTAAGTAAGCTCTGTATGGATTTACTGGAATGTGTCTTTGGAGGGTCAAACGTGTCAGTTGTATACAAGTAGTGATAACCTAGTAAAGGGATTTTGTTGTTTTACTAAATAATGTGATTGTAAATTAAACTGTCTATCACTATATATGTTTGAAAAGCGTCTAAGGTATGGTTCTTTCGTAATCAACTCTTAAATCATTCGCGTTTGACTATAATCATTGGATTAATTCCAACTTCCGTTATCACCACGTTACGTGACTTTCCGCTTGATTTTCCCGGTGTGACAGTGACCCTTGTTAGGATGATCTTCTTCACTCTTCTCAAATCCATCCTTCACTATTTCCTCTTCATCCTCTTCTTCAATAGGGTCTATAAATGGAAGCTCATCTTGACAAGTTTCACACCTTGGAGATCTTACAGACAATAGAGTGTGTGGAGGAGCTATCTCAGTAGATCCCATTCCCTGCTTATTTTGATAAGAAACTTTTGCATGCAAGGATGATGATATAATGTCCTTGAAGGTCTATTTTTCAAAAACACATTTTTCTACCCTAGCTTTACTGATCACAAGCTCAGCCTGACATTCCGTTAACTTAGTGATGAGATCTTTGATCTGAGTCCTGTAGTTGGTATGTTCATGCTTAAGAGTGAAAATGGTTTTCTTTAGATCTTCTATTCTAAGTTTGTAATCATTTTCATCTCTTTCGAAATCAACTTTTAAGATGTTAAGGACTCAAGATCATATCTCATCTCTAAGTTATAGGACCTATATCTGTTAACTTTAACAATGCATTCTAGGGTACAAAGATGTTTCAATACCTTGGCTTCCTCATGATCTGCCATTAATGCTTGGTTTAGAGATGCATCTTCACCCTAAAAGCTCCAGTAAAAATCATCATTCTTCAATAGCAACTATAGCTTGCTGCTTACGCTTCTCATTTTGGGGAGCTCCATCAGTGTAATTTGGTCTGGTTTGTGCTTGGCCACCATTTGTTTTTGGTGCCTTGCACTCTCTAGCAAAGTGTCCTAAATGGTTATAGTTGTAACACTTCACTTTGCTTTTGTCCAGCCCAAACTTTCCACTGGTTGCATTGCTAGGAAACTTCCTCCTGTCCTCTTGTAGAACTTCTTGGCTTAGTGAGTGAGAAGAGCCATTTGTTGGACTATCTCCATGTACTCCAGATCATCCGGATGGATACAGTCCAGATTTTCAAGGGTGAAGAGAAAGTTGCCTGTACTTTCATCAGCAGACATAATGGCTTATGAAGAGCTTGTCTCTTGGAATGGGCTTCCTTGGGTGTAGCTCTCCCTTGGTGTCTTCAGGAAGGTGATGAAAGAACTCTTTTGTGAGTTGTCATGGTAGCAAATGAGATGATGTTGTGGTTCTCTACAATCCCTTTCAACCACATGAAGGGTCGAACTCTACTGATTGTTAGAGTTACCGGATGTGTTTTGCATATTCATTTCCATTTGATAACCACTGAGAATACCATACAACTCAGTAAGAGTGAGAGTCTTAAGGTTCTCAGTTCTCTTGATGACCACACAATAGTGTGTCCATTGTCTAGGAAGAGAGGACATGAACTTCCTCACAATGTTCATGTTCTCACGAGTTACTCCAACATCCATTAGATTATCCACAATCTCAACATACCTGAAGTATTGTTGAGTCATGGTTTCACCTGCCTTAAAGGTGAAGTTCTCAAACTGTTGCTTCAAGAGATCCTTCTTGTTCTTTTTTGCTTCAGTAGACCCCTCATACATGAGCTTCAATGCATCCCATAGTTGCTTAGTAGTTTTGCACTTCTTGAAGCCTTTGTATATGGAGTTTGGAAGAGCAGTTTGGAGGGCGGTCATGGCCTTCTGATCTACATCTATCTTCTTCCAGTCCTCTTCAGAGTAGTCAGCCTCTTTCTTTGGTATCATACCACCAACAGCAACAACTGAAGAAGTGGATGGTACATGAGGTCTAGAGACAATAAATCCCCACATCCTGGAGTCTTGAGACTTTATGAATCCTTCCATTCTTTAGCACCAAGTATCAAAATCATCCGGAGTGATCAGTGAAGACTTTGTCATGGTACCTTTTTCCATATCAGCCTTTGTGATAGCTGCCATTTGAAATGTTAAGTGATTTGTGAAACTGAGAGGATTTAAGATGGTGAGATCTTACAATCAATAGCCTAAAATGCTCTGATACCAATTGCAGGACCGGTTAAGGGTGGTCAATACAATCAATTTCACAATGAGAAGAGTGTTAGAACACTTATCAGATCAAATAGGAAACCAGGTTTATGTAGAGGATACTAAGAACACAAGCAAATAATAAGACATAACAAAAGAACAAGAACAAATAAATATGGTTTTCAAGAATCAAGTTTTTTTACAAATGTTACAAAGCATCAAAAGAAAATACAAGAACATGAGATACTTTATACTACATTCTACAGTCGGCTATACTTTGAACGACAGTTGCAAACACTAATCTAGACAACAAGATCAATGTATAGTCAAAAGACAGATTGCCTTTTGACTTGTGATTATGACATGCCATAGCTCACATCCTAATATATTACAAAAGGATATAAGGTACAAAACAGAAAGTTACAGACTCTAAACCTTAATCTACGGTTGCAAAAGCATGGACCTTTTCACTAACTTATACAAATTGGTGAGTCTTCAGAGTTGTAACGGGAAGTGGGTCAGCTCTATGCAAAAATTGATCAGAGAAAGCATGTCTTCTCTATCTTCGGAAGAAATCAGTCTTCACTTTATTGGCTTCGGAAGACTTTGTCTTTGAAGCTGCGAAAGACATCATCTTTGGTTTCGTAAGATTTGGTCTTTGGCTTCGGAAGATTTTACACTTAGAATATTTTTCTATGAAGAGTGTAAAACTTCTGAAGTAATTTCTACCTTGTACATACGTGCATGCATGCTGGAAGCTCTTAAGTTGCTTTGGTTGCATCAGCCTTTCTAACATAACCTTACACACATGTATAACGAATGAATAGTAAATGACAGTAAATGGCTTGTCCTTCCACAAAAGATGTCTAAGTTCGACAAAGGAGTGATGGGAGTAGATATGCCATCCCCACATTATAGTCCTCCTAGAATTGATAACATTTCGTTGGAATACATCCTGTCTTTTCGTCTTAGTAGTCCTATGCATAGTTAGTACTATAACCTTAATCATGGAATAAAATCAGACTAGGAACCAAAAACGAGACGAAATAGTAGGTATAAAGTAGATTGTCTGATGTTTCCAAATCAGTCCAACTTCGTACATTTCCGACATAAACCATACATCTTGTATTTCTTCGGGTTGGTAGTATTGAAATGGTTTGATTAAATAAAATGAAGAACATTTCCCAACAATGATAAATGAGTATTATTATTATACTAAGTTAGTACCCTGAGTATTACACGTGTTGAATAAATGAATAATTAAATAATTAGTAATAAAAATTTATGAATTATAAAACTATGCTTGAAGATAAATTATAATTATAATTACGTATAAGTAGGTACTTCAAGTAAATAAACAATATTGTAATTTTATTAAACTTTTGTTTTATATAAAGATTATGGTTTTAAAATATTTTGTTTTAAGAAAAATAATTTTTTTTATAAAAAGGGTTAATTGTATTATGTATTTTATAAAACATTAATTTTTAAAAAGTGTGCTTTAAATAAAAAATAAGTTTTTAATTTATAAAATTCATTTTTTTATAATTTTTTTAAAAAGAAGTGTTTTAAGATATTTTGTTTCAAAAGGTTTAGTGTTTTAGAAAATTTCATATTATATAAAAGTTTTATTTTTTTATTATTTCTATTTTAATAAAAATGTAATTCTTAATTTCCTTAATAATATATATTTTTAAAAAGATAGTTTGATTTTAAAAAATTTAAATAAGAGAGAGAAATGTAGCAATTAATAAACTTAATTTTTAACAATAGAGAGAAATTAGTTTGAGTATTTAAATTACTATAATCTCTTTTAAAAAAAATTATATGAGGATATCAATATGTGATAAAAAAATGAGTTAAAAGAAGGAAAAGTGACATAAAAAATCTTATTTTATTAAATATAATATATGAGATTCTTGAAGGGATAATTTTAAAGTTGAATGTTTCTATAGGGGCCATATGTATGCATTTGAGTATTTAGCAAACCGGCTTATGTCCCGATACAAATCAATTAAAATCTCAATTAGGGTTCCATTCGACATATCCTTCTCCCCGATAACACAATTAGGGTTTTATAGCGCGACAATTGTTTACATAATCTGAAAGAATTCATATCTAATTTCTACATCTCTTCTTCTGATTCACCAGAAAGATATCATATCAGAGAAGAAAGAAAACCAGAACATTTGAGATACATCATACATGGAGGGAGGGGGCGAAGAGGTCAGCATAGAGGAGCTCTCTTCGAATCTTTCTACTTACAAGCAACAGCTTCAAGAGGTACATCGTATATTTGTCTTTGATATCTGTTATGACTTTTCAGTTTCATCATTGTAGTTAACATTTATTGATATGGTTATGATTTCATTAGTCTTAGCTTCTGGGGATTGGGAATTACTGCATGAAACAAGTGGAGTTAGTTGGTCTGAGTTTAGGATGTAGGCTTCTTGTTTGAAGTTTTATATTTGTTTGCGACTTTGGAATTGACCCTTAGGCTTTGGGAGTTACCACTCTGTGGGTGTGTGTTTATGATCGTGGGTACAATTATTGTCGTTAAGCTTACCAGTGAGGTGTCCGTTAGGAAGTTCTGTGAGTACTTTTGCAAGATGTTTGCCATACCTTTTCTCCCTATCTAAATGGATGACCTAGCTGTGTGGCGAAAGTATTATTTCCATGATTTTGTTTTGGGACCTTCTGAGAGCATCTTTAGTGGCACCCTTCATTAATGTATGCAACATAAGGCTAAATAAAAAGTAGTAAAAGGTAAAAATTATCTTTTAACATATCCGTTTGTTGGCGCTTGTAGCCACAGCGTATGCTTTTAAATCTGTAGCCAGGGTGTAAAATCTTTCCGTGAGGGCGTTTTTCTTTTCACAGACATCCGTGTTGCTGATCCTCTAACAACTATAAATTGTATGAGGTTAACTTTACATATTTGTCTTCGTCTACTATATGCATGTTCTCTCTTTACATATATGTATGTATTATTAACAGTATTATTAAGCCGGGCCAAGCCCTAAGATATGATGGAGCGGTGACGGGACTACGGAGACAAAAAGAAGCCCTCGCATCCCTTACGCCCTTCAAAATACACTCCGCTGCTGCAACAACTTAGGTTTTTTCTTAACTATCTATTACTTAATATCTCTATGTTGATTATTTCAATCCTTTCTTCTTCTTCTATTTTACATTAGATCCTTCATGTTCCTAGATCAGTCTCTGTTGACAATACATCACATCATACTTACTTTCTTATTTGATTATGATTCTTCAGGATACATCTAACCTGTGCGATTTTCAAAATCATCAAACTTATTGAAGTAGAAAGGGGGAGAAAGATGCTTTCGGGTTTGAAGTTCATACCCCGTGATCAACTGGATAAAGTATGTATCATTCTTATGCTCTTATTTGCATTTAGTTTAGCTAATTACATTATGCTATATTGTTACACCTGTCAGGTGTTGCATTTGGTTTTAAAAACAGCTCTTGAGCCCAGGTTGGGGTTTTTTGTTTCAAAGTGCTATAAATGTTGCTAAAAAGGTTATACATGTAGGTAATTTATACATTAAAGCATATGTAAACCTTATTTGTAGCTATATTTTGCGTGGGGATGCTAAAACTTATAGGATATATTTTTAAAGTTATATAAACGCTTAGCGTTTCGCCCATTCCTTAGCTGGAAAGATATGTGGCCATGAAAGGCGAAGGAAGGCTGGAATGCCAACAGGCGTAGCCAACCACTTTTGCGCTTTCGTTTTAGTCCTTGTCTGCGCTTCTCGCTTTTCAAAACCAAAGTGTTGCATTTGTATTAAACTGTGGTTCTAAATTTTTTGTAGACACATGATGAGCAGTCAAGTGATTCAGACAAAAGGAAAAGTTACAAAAAGAAAAAGAAGTCTCGTCATGGCGAGGATGGATCTGAGAAAATCAAAAAACGATCCAAGAAGAAGTGGTATTCCTCAGAAGAAGATTCTTCAAGTGCTAGTGAAAGTGACAGTGACACGAGGACACATAGGAAAAGGAAAGATAAGTCCAAGAAATCAAGGAGTAGAGAATATTCTACTGATGAAGATGAAGATGAAATTGCTGAGAAAGGGTATAAAAAGAAGGGCAAGACAAGATTAGACAAGACTCTTGAAACCGAAATGGATGGTATGAGTTATTAGCTGTTTGCGAGATTATTCTTTTAGTACTCTTAAGAAATCACTTTGATTTATAATTTTTATATATTACAGGTGCTTCTCAATTCCATAATGATGAAAATATTGTAAGGAAAGAAATGGGATTGGATTGGATGCTTAGGCCTAAAGAAGCTGTCAACCATAAATCTACATTAACTTCTTCTGATGTGCTGCAAGAAGCTCCTACCAGAGAGGTATGTTTATATATTACTATAACCTATTGACATTTTCATTTTTGGTTATTATCTTTCAAGAAGTATTTATTTTGTAGTTAAGAAACATATAATGATTGTTTCAACATAAGGCCCAATGTTTTCAACTTCTATCGCCATGTATCATTTTATTCTTTTCATGGCTTTTTTATTATTAAATCGTTTATGGTTTACCTTGTGGAATAGATGGTTAATTGAATCGTATCTTTTTTGTCTGTCGTGGCAAACAAGAATTATAATGAATATGTATTTTTTTTGTGAACTTGGTGAAGTTCTAGTTTATCTGTGACATATATCTCATAAGGGACTAATTAGGAGATTATGTGCTGATAGATACTATAATGAACAAAAAGAAAGGGAATATATGCTTTTAACATTGCTAAATGACATATTTCGTAACCTGGAATCAGTGCATGGTAGGTCTTATCTAGTCGCTGACTAGGAGCTTATTTGTAGAACCCTGTTGTCAATAGCGAACATAGCGGGCGCTATAGCGCGCTACGTCGCGACAAGGTCAAGGCCCGCTATCTAGTACTTAGCGGTATATAGCGACTTGCAGTGGCATTTTCTTTATTTTTTTATTTTTTTATTCTTTATTACTATAAAATTGACACAAATAGATTATTTTAGCTAATTTGGTGGTGTTTGCTTATATATTCTACTACTTTATAGCTAAACATGTTTATTTATTGAATGTAAAACATTTCTTAAAGCTTCTACTACCTTATCGCTAAACACGAAATAGCGGTCGCTATTTATCGTTGTTCGCTACGTAGCATATAGGTGGTTTGTCGCTATTTACCGCTATTCGCTATTGACAACTATGGTGTAGAAGAAGCAGTACGCAATGAATACCAATTGACTGTTATGTCTGGATATGAGTTAATTACAATATTAATTTTGCTTAATCTTCCCTCACCTGGGAGGATTTGAAGCTTGATCATGTTATGTTTTTAATTTTATTTAGGGTTCTTAATAATCACTTCTAGCTAATGTTTGGGCCTTGGGGTATACTGCATTACTGTGTATAACTTACTTTTCACTTCTGCAATCTGCACTGTTAATTGCTTGCCATTTTATAACCATGTATTATCTTTTTTTCAGATTAAAAAGGTAAATCCAAGAGAGCTAAATCCTTACTTGAAGGATGATGGAAGTGGTTACCCAGAAGAGGAAGATGGGGAGAGTAATCTACTATCAACATCTGTAGTAGGGGATGGAGGGGCTAGCTGGAGGCTTAAGGCCTTGAAACGTGCTCAGGAGCAAGCAGCTCGTGAAGGAAAACAACTTGATGAGGTTTCTCATTTTCAGTTAATATATAATCCATCATCTTGACCTCATCTGTTATTTTTACTTTGTCATCATCATCATCATGATGTAAATTTTTTGACTTTATAGGTAGTTGGAGAGCGATGGGGTTCTTTGGGTAACCTAGCAGTTTCTGTGGCATCAGGTTCTGCTGCACCTTCTCATGCTCACCTTCATGCGATCAAGAACAGAATAAGACATCAGCAAAATGTAAGCATTATTACCAATTTTTTTTCCAGTTGCGTCAATAGTCCAAAACAGTGCAATTTTAATTAGACATATGCCATTTAATATTCATTGAAGTGAAAATACCTGTCCAAGTTACTAACCTTGGCAGAAGGCTCACTAGGTTTAAAAGTCAACAAACGGGCCACTAATGTTGGCTCTAGCTGCTAACAGATAATCTATGAGATTTTGTTTCTTTTCGAGCTAAGTAATTTAAAAGACACTAGATGACCTTTTTGCACTTCTTTTTTTGTAAGAATTCAGTTTACTGTATTAGGATTCAAACGCCCGATTGGATGTGAAATCACCTATAGTCTTATAATGTTTTCATACTTACATTACATTATAGTTTAGCTTAGTGGTTTGTTTCTTCCCTTGTTTTAAATGGTGAAAATTTGCAACATATGTCACAGGTTAATGTGTTACACTTGTATATTTCCTATGTTATAGTTGAGTTTGTTGTTTTGATAATGCATGTATGTGTTGATATCAGGACACTGAAAGGGACAGCAAGAAGGGAACGTCTGACCATCAGCATTCAAAAATGAGAATGCCGAGAACTGATGATTCCTTGTCCTGGGGAAAGCGGAAAAATCAAAACATGTCGGTTAAGGATGCTGGTGTCATTTCTTCTGCATTGTCCAGCTTGCAGAAGTTCTCCAATGATGGGAGTTTTATGCAAAAGTTCAAGTCTCAGCAGCAGAAAGATGATGACTCATATACAAATAGTAACACAGATGTTATGTCTGATATGTCCAAATCTGAAGAACCATCATCAGATAAACATGACATAAAGCCTGCACTCAGTGCAAACCAGTTGGCTGCTAAAACTATGCAGTTGCGTATGAAAGGAAAGCATGATGAAGCTGACAAACTTCTGGTTAGTTGTTACATCACTTATTCTACTCTGATTCGTTTTCATATTTTGATCTGCAAGCAAACAGTTTGGTTATTTTATTCCTGGGTATCACTTCTTTTTGAATTTTTTTTCACCATTTGGAAAAGGAAGAAACCGAAAAGCATGAGTTTTTGGAAATATCCTTACACACAATTCAGTGAACTGATAAACGAGGAATACAATTAACACCATGAACTGACCTTCACGATCTTAATTGTCTTCAAGAGTTGTGTTCTTTGCTTGTCACAAGATTCTGGTTTCCTTGTAAGACATCTTATGTGGGTGGGAAATGATACGTCACCTTGTGTTATATTAGTGTGGTAGGGTACCGGGGTGACATCTTTCAAATCTGTACATAAAAGTATACGAGTAACAGAGGCCTGAATCCATTTTCTGTACCGTGAAACACAGGCTTTGCTTCTTTCAGAAAAGAATATATGCAACTGTGAAAGCTTTTGTAAAGTTGTTGTTTAAATAGTTTTGGTTGCTAAATCCAAAGGATCCAACAGCCAATGGAATCCTGACAGATTGTGATGACAAACAATCCAAGCGAGTTCCAGGGGATGAGTGTAGAAAAGATTAAAGGTTGTTGTTAAGTACAGTTGAGAATTGTGAGGATGCATCAAACGAATAAATATCAAGATCCATTCTTTTAAAATCTAATTTGTGTTTAATATAAAAGACTATGTTTTCTATTTGATTTTAGGAGTTCTTGATATGGCTTTGTTAGAAGTGAAGGCCTATAATTTTTTAGCTTCCATTTCCATGGTGAAAATCATATAATGGTTGTATTGAACGTGTTTTTTCTTCATGTCTTTTAGTTCTACCACACAATACACTCGGGTGAACTGCACATGCATAGGTGTCCTATTCCGCAACTGGTGTCATCTAATTTGCAATTACTTTGTTATTTCAGAAAGAGGCAGAGGTGTATGAAGGGAAAAACAAAGCAGATCCCACTGTCGGAACCAATCAACAAGGTGATGGAACCACAAGCAGGTAACTTCTTTTCTTGAGCAACTGAAACTAGCTTATATTGGCCAAGGTTTTCTACCAGATCATCATAGATTTTGAAAAAAACAAAGAACATTGACTTTATTACTGTGGTGACATTGTTTATTTTACTGTATAGGTATATCATGCATGGCTTAAAAACACGTGAAAAGAAGAAAGAGGAAGACATGGACATGCATGTAGCTCGTTCCATAATGCAAAACAAACAGTTTAGTGTATCGGGTCAGGCAGATGATGAATATGATTATGATGACGGACCTAAGAAAAAGAAACGAGGCAAAGGTGACAATGCTGTTCCCAAGTCAACAGGAAATACGCGATTTGAAAAACGCATTTTAACTCAGAAGGAGCGCTGCAACTTTTGTTTTGAGAATCCTAAGAGGCCACGCCATCTAGTTGTAGCAATTGCCAATTTCACATATTTGATGTTACCCCCATGGCAGCCTGTTGTACCAGGACATTGTTGCATATTGCCCATGCAGGTTAGTTTTTGTCACACTATACTCAACTTTCTGTTATTTGCTCTCTTGATTGATAGCCTTTATGTTCTTGGCATCGTGTTGTAATTCCTTTTTTTTTTTTTTGTAGCATGATTTGGCAACGAGAAGTGTCGATGATAACGTGTGGGATGAGATACGCAACTTCAAGAAGTGTCTTTTGATGATGTTTGCAAAACAAGAGAAGGATGTCATATTTCTTGAAACGGTGATGGGGCTGGCAAAGCAGAGCAGACATTGTATGATAGAATGCATTCCTTTGCCTCCAGATGTTGGTAAACAAGCTGCTCTTTATTTTAAAAAGGTATGTGTACTGTTTTGCTCTTCATTATCAACTTTCTTGAACCTGATACAAGTACAGGAAGAGTTGAAAGTTGAAAATATTATTTGCCCTAGGGGTGGCAAATTGGCAATTGTGTCGGGTTGCCAGGTTGAATTGATGAGCCTAAATATATTTATTCGTTTCAAAGACATCTAACTTGATCCGGAACATAATTAAAATCGTGTATCGCAAACACAACACGTTGAACCCTTTTGGTTGTAATTGTAAACATGTTAAAGGGGTTTGTGGGTTGTATTGCATTGGGTTAAACGGGTCGGTGGTGGGTTGACTTTACCAAATGTGTTCTATTTTTCGGAGGTTTATTCTAATTTTAAAGCGGTTGTTGGCCTTTTCAGTTGAATGGGTTAAACAGGTCAACTATCAGATATGACAACCAAAAACTTGAGTATTTTCGTGTCGAGTCGCATTAGGAATTACCATCCCTAATATTTACACTCACTGATGAAGGATTTACAGTAATCCTTTGGTATTTTCATGAATGAACCAAAGAAGATGACGTGGATATTTGTCGTTGCAGGCAATTGATGAAGCTGAATCGGAATGGAGTCAACACAATGCCAAGAAGTTAATCGATACAAGTGAAAAGGGGTTGCGACACTCGATACCAGAAGACTTTCCGTACTTCCATGTGGAGTTTGGTCTGAAGAAAGGGTTTGTTCACGTTATCGATGATGAATCCCAGTTCAAGAGCAATTTTGGTATGAATGTCATAAGGGGCATGCTCCGTTTGCCCGCAGAAGACATGCATCGTCGAAACAAATACGACTCTATTGACACTCAGAAAGAAGCTGTCGCAAAATTCACTCGAGATTGGGAGCCTTTTGACTGGACCAAGCAACTTGATTAGTAATTGAGTATTCTATATTTTCTTCTTCTTTTTTTTAATCCAACTCCAATGTTATTATTGTATGTGCTTTCTGTTTATATGTCAATTTCTAGACATAGATTATAAGTGGGAAAAATCATACAATATTAAATAACACATGTTCAGCACACTGCAACAGCTATAGTCCTCCAAGTTTTTCAAACTTAGCCTGGTTCAGCCGACACCTGGTTTGCTGGTTTAACCTGGTTCACCCTACAATCGGTGATGGTAAGGTCTTAGCTCAAAGATGGAATGCAGGTTGGCGGCCTATAGCATGTGAACTGAACAGGTGAAGAGGAACTGGCCTGATCAATCTAATCTGGTTTCAAAACCCTACAACCATTTGATCTTAGTTTTCCGGAAGACCTGAGTAGCAGATCTTACTTCATAAGCGAAAGAAATTGTAAAAATTGGTTTACTGGAAGTGCTCAACGGAGTCACGTTTTTACTCAAACGGTTGTATCAGTTTCCTGTATGTAATATAGTTGTTTTTTAACAGTAACAATGTAAATATTCATATAAAAGCTAGCAGGAAACTAGCAAAAATTTCAATATAACACTAAAATAAACAAGACCAAATAAGGCCACCCATAACAAAAAGCAAAAAACACACCCAAGCAAGGAGCAGCAGAAAACAAGGCCTGCATTCTCATCTATACTTGTAACATACCTTTATAAGGATTTTTAATAACAAATAATATAGTTTATAGAACATACAATGATATTTTTGATCTTGTTATCACGTTATATAGTTTATGAGGTTGACTCAAGCCACAACTGATGTCATGTTAATCTAATCCGGAGTGGTTTTAACCATTTTCGGTGTTAAAAGTGAAGTAAAATCTAAGATTCTTTTTCAAATTTCATTACCTTCATCTTGTATTCGGGCTAGGGGATGATAATAGCAAACTTAAAAAGTTTATAGTTCAGAGTATATTTATATGTTCATCAAGATTTTATGGAGTTGTTATCTTTAATGGTTGTCATGAAGAAGAGCAAATAAAACTTTTATGATTTTCATTGAAGAGGTTACAGTTTCACTTTCCTTTTTTCCTTTTAGAATGAGTTGATTCATACTTGCGTTTTGGGTTTGACATGATAAAGAAATCACAAGCTTAGCAAATTAGGCATATTATGTAAATTAAAGAGCAACAATTTTAGGTAAATTTTAGAGATACAAGTTTAAAATTTTGATGAACAAAAGCTCAAATGATAAACATACTACGTATACAGAATTTAAAATTATGTGCAAAATCTTCACACAATTAGGAAAATTATCACAAGCTCATATGACAAACAAAAACGATTATTGTTCCCTGTGGTAATATTTTGAGCCCGGACACCAACCTCATAAGCCTACCCGAGGTACACCGGACGGTGTTCCCGATCAACCCATCGAGGTACTCGAGCTGCACTCCGGTTTCTCTAAGAAGGTACTATATTTTTTATAAAGTTATCTAAATATTTATTGTTTTATTAAATTTGTGCCGCCTTTATTATAATTTGTATAGTCTTTTCTAAAATTTATACTCTTTAAATTTGTCTTGTCATGATCGAAACTCAATCTGTAGTTAAAGGGAATAGTTTATCGTCGATAATAGATCCAAACTATATGCAAAGCGGGTTTTGAAGTGACTAAAATTTCTTCTTAGCTTTTTTAGATGAAAATTAATTCTTATTTTGGGTGGCTTGAAGTGGCTAAAGTTAATACAAATAATTTCATCCTCGTATATGTATGTATGTATATAATATCAGTCTCCAAGAAGTTTTTGACATTGTTTTAAAAATTGATCCATGGTTTTATTTCAGCTACATTATGGAGGATAAAAGCAAACCCGACCACTTTGGTTAAATATGGCCGAATCTAGTTGGGATGTCATTTGACCTTACCTCTTTTTCCAGGTCTGTTTGGACATACGGTTCCCCCGGAAGATCAATACCTGATACCTATCCGATTAAACTCTACTCGAACCCGATCAAGGCATAACTTGAGAAACCCGAACCCAATAACAAATTTTTACCCAAACCTGAATTTTTTTATTTAAGTCAGTCTTTGAGTTGTGTTTTGACAATTCGGGTTGACCCGAAGAACCCGAATACTATATCATCATACTTGATAATCCATATTTTATATTTTAGGATTTAATCGATGACATTTGTTTTTGACTTTTTATGAATTTGATCAATCCTTCTATCAGTTCATCTTCAATAGATGACAATTTTTTAAACTCGATCATTCCATTAGTTCATCTTCTATACTAAACCATTCAAACTGATTATAAACAAGTATAATGATTCCATATTGAAGCATTCTCATATATTTGTTTAAAGTATATGTTTGTTACTTCTTATTCGAGCATAATACTATAATAATAACATGTTCTCTTGGCCTCAATAACATGTTATTGCTTTACAGTTGTTCGAACAATAATAGTTATAATGTTTGTTTGTGTTAATCATATGTTTTTTTTTCAACTATGACTACCAAAAAATTTCTTGAGAAAAGATACCAAATCCGGTTATCAAAACCTTAACAGTTTTAAGTATGTTGTATTTGATTTTTATTTCAAAAAATAACTAACCTGATCACTGATTAACCCGATCAAAATAAACCTGAGAACCAAAAATTGAATACCAATTAAATATTAGAGTTAATTACATGATTGGTCCTTGTGCTTTGCCCATATTGCAATATTGGTCCCAACTTTTGAGAATTTACAAGTTTGATCCTTAATGTTTGCCAACTCGTAACATGATTGGTCCCTAACACTAACTTCTGTTAAGTTTTCAATTAATTAAATGTGAAAAGACCAAAATACCTCTGAAGTAAAAGACAAAATTTGAAAATATGGTATATATATTAAATGTGTGGGTCCCACTTCATTTAATAAAACAAAATACCCTACCATCCCCCTTCATGTCATCTTCTTCTATTTGAAGTTTTGAACCCACCTAGATCTCCACCACCACCACTGCCAACAACCTCCACCACTACCACCAAGGTAACCAACAACCAACACCACAACCACCATCACCAACACAACCACCTTCACCATCACCTTGCACCACCACCACCGTCGCCTGTAACCACCAACCTACATCGCCACCACTACCGTTTTCAAGATCGACCCCCATCACAACAGCCACCATCACTGCCTGGTCCTTGCTGCTCGCCGTCAAGGTGGTCGGAGGTTGTGAAAGAAGGGGACTTGAGGGGTGATGGTACCATCGTGATTAAGATGGCTCGTGTTGTTCTGTTGTTCCTTGTTCGATCTGGGTTTCTTTGAGTGATAGCGGTCATATGTTTGAGCAGGGTATTCTGACGATGGTGGGATGGTGTGGGTTGCCGGTGGTGATGGTGGGTTGCAGGTAGTGATGATGGGTTGATGGCGATCTAGATGGTGCCATGGTGGTGCTCTGGTGTATGTGTGCCGCAGTGGTGGTGCGCCAATGGTGGTGGTGCGCCAGCGATGGTGGTGTCGGTGGTTGCAGGTGGTGAAGATGAAGATGTATGTGTGTATGTATATATATATATATATATATATATATATATATATATATATATATATATATATATATATATATATATAACTAATTTAAAAAGTGGTCCCAACATGAATTAATATATAGAGTTTATTATATATTATAATAATAAGGGGTATTTTGATCTTTTCACAGTTAACTGAGAAACTTAAAAGAAGTTGGGGTCAGGGACCAATTATATTATTAGTAAGGATCAAACCTGTAATTTCTTAAAAGTTGGGACCAATATTACAATATGGGAAAAGTATATGGACCAATCGTGTAATTAACTCCAAATATTAATTATTTGGTTCAGTTTTCGGATTGATCTCCTACATTTGAAAACCCAAGGAACCTGAAACCCAAATAAAAAACTCAAAAGACCATAGAATCTAATGGCCCAATTTTGATACAAGTGATTTAATTAGTAAACTATTATATTTATTATAAATGTAATGAGTTTAAGTCTTACTCTAAGCAAAAATACTCAGAGTTAAGCTAGGAGGTTTTCTTAGCAATGGGTTTCCTCCTGAGGGGGTTGGGGGTGCGGTCCTGACTCGGAAACGGATAGGTGGGCCCGATTAAGATAACACCTATCCTCCGAAACAGGGTTGTACATTTTTCGTTAAAAAAAAGATAACAACCATGTCGTGTAGAAACTAACGCACCTGAACCGTTCATTTATTTTTGTTAAAAGACATTAACCATAAACTAATCACACTTAAAAGTTATATAACGTGAACAAGATTGTTGTAATACTATATATATACTAATTATCAACTTGCTTAAGCATCATGTGTTGTACTTTGTGCTTGAGTTGTACTATCCTTTTGTTTTTTGTTTTTGTTTTTTGTTTTTTAATTTTTTATTTAACCCCATACTTTTACATCTTCTACAATTTAGTCCCAATATTTTTTTAATCTTTATCTTTGGTCCCTATACTTTTTATATTCTAAAATTTTTTCGTTTTACATTTCGTCTAAATTTTATGAGGCAACATGCCGCAATGTGCGTGTATGGTTCAACATTTTTACGCTTATTTTTTCTCCATTTAACGGGCCTATTACAAGACACTGGTCCTAGATTGACTTATTGTTTTAGATGTTATACGTTTTGCCCGCGTGTTAACGTTTTTACGTCTACTTTTCATTCAGTTTTATCTTTTTCGTTTTCTATTTCTTTTTTAGTATGAATTTTTTTGGTGTTCGTGCTCACTAATGGACCTTCATGGTGATGTGTCATTAGCGCTACTTTACATTGTTTTACGCCTCCCGCTGCAACGCGATGAGCTTAATAATAGTTTTAATCTAATTATACCAAACAAATTGACAAGCCAAATGAATTATAAACAAACTGATAAACGATAAATAATTTCTAATAAAGTTATAAATGGATCGTATACGTGTTGGTTGCATGGACTAATTATTTTTATATAGTTTTAGTTTTGTACGGATTCCTATAAGTCTGATGCACCAAAACATCCAAAGTCTCTCTGCAAGCATGCACTAAAGAATTGAAGTAGAAATGCTTCGGAAGTTTTACATCATGCACTAGAAATATTCTAAGTGTAAAATCTTCCGAAGCCAAGACCAATATCTTCCGAAGCCAAAAGTGAAGTCTTCCCAAGCTTCAAAGCAAAGTCTTCCGAAGCCAATTAGTGAAGACAGATTTCTTCCGAAGACTTTTAGAGATATGACTTTATCTGATGTACTTTACCATAAAGCTGGACCACCTTTCCACTGTAACTCTATAAAGTCACCAACTTACATGAGTTGGTGAAAGGTCCATGCTTTTGGTAACTGTACATTGAAGTCTTGAGTCCATGGTTTCTACTTTATGTACTTTTATCCTTTTTGTAATATATTAGGATGTGAGCTGTTGCATGTCATAGTCACAAGTCAAAAGGCAGATACGCCTTTTGATTCTACAATTGATTTTGTTTGTGTCTAGTCAATTGTATCCAGCTGGCTTTCAAAGTATAGCCGGTTGTAGGTTGTAGTATAAGTATTCCATGTTCTTGTATATTTCTTTATGCTTTGTAACACTTGTAAGAGAACTTGAGAAAGCAATATACTGCATCCTTGAAACCCAATCTCCTATGTTCTCTTGTTCTGTCTCTTACTCATTACTTGTGTTCTTAGTATCATACTTGTGGTTAATCCAGTTTACTGTTTGATTAAAGTTTGGTTAATCTCCTCTTTGTGTTGTTGTGTTGTAAGTGACCACCCTTCACCGGTCCCGCAATTGGTATCAGAGCATTTCAGGCTCTTGATATGAGATCTCACCATCTTAAGATCCCTCACACACACAAATACTAAACTTTTCAAATGGCAACCATTTCCAAGACTGATATGAAAACTGGAACCATGAACAAGTCCCCACTGATCACTCTTTATGACTTTGATACCTGGTGTATGAGAATGGAAGGTTTCATCAGGTCTCTAGACTCAAGAATGTGGGAGTCTGTTGAAAATGAACCTTTTATACCCAGCACTCCTTCTGCTACTGGTGCTGGTATGATCCCCAAAGATATGGCTAACTACTCTGATGAAGATAGGAAGAGAGTAGATATTGACAGAAAAGCCATGACAGCCCTTCAAACTGCTCTTCCAAACTCTGTGTACAGAGGTTTCAAGAAGTGCAAAACAGCTAAACAGCTGTGGGATGCACTAAAACTGATGTATGAAGGCTCCTCTGAAGCCAAGGAGAACAAGAAGGATCTCCTGAAGCAGCAGATTGAAAACTTCACCTTCAAAACAGGTGAAACCATGACTCAGCAATACTTCAGGTATGTTGAGATAGTGGATACCCTTGTGGATGGAGGAGTTCCTCTTGAGAATAGAGACATTGTAAGGAAGTTCATGTCCTCACTTCCTAGGCAATGGACACACTATTGTGTGGTGATCAAGAGGACTGAAAATCTCAAAACTCTTACTCTGACAGAGTTATATGAGATTCTCAATGGTTACCAGATGGAGATGAACATGCAAGGTTCATCTGGCAACTCCAACAATCAGTTGGGTTTAGCCCTGCACGTGGTTGAAAGGGATAGCATAGAACCCCAACATCATCTCATATGCTACCCTAACAATTCACCAAAGGGTCCTTTCATCACCTTTCCAGAGACACCCAGGGAGAACTACACTCAAGGAAGCCCATTCCAAGAGACAAGCTCTTCTCAAGCTTTTATGTCTACTGATGAAAGTTGTGGCAACTTTTTTTCACTCTTGAAGACCTGGATTGTATCCATCCAAATGATCTGGAATACATGGAAATAGTCCAGCAGATGGCTCTTCTCACTCACAGAGCCAAGAAGTTCTACTAGAGAACTGGAAGGAGGTTTCCAAGCAATGCAACCAGTGGAAAGTTTTGCTTGGACAAAAGCAAAGTCAAGTGTTACAACTGTAACCTGATGGCCACTTTGCTAGAGAGCGTAAGACACCTAAAACAGATGGTGGCCAAGCACAAACCAGACCAAACTACACTGAGAAAGCCCCCGAGAATAAGAAGCCAAAGCAACAAGCTGTTGTTGTTATTGAAGAAGGAGGCTTTGACTGCAGCTTTCAGGTGGAAGATGCTTCTCCAAACCAAGCACTAATGGCAGATCATGATGAAGCCAATGTATTAGAACATCTCTGTTCTTCTGAATGCATTGATAAAGTTAATAGATACAGGTCCTATAACTTGGAGATGAGATCTGATCTTGAGTCCTTAAACATTTTAAAATCTGATTTTAGAAAGTTTGAAAATGATTATAAATTAAAAATAGAGGACTTAGAGAAAACCATTTCAGTTCTAAAACATAAGCATACAGATTTTAGGACTCAAATCAAAGATCTCATAACCAAGCTGACTAAGTGCCAGGCTGAGCTTGTGATCAGCAAAGCCATGGCAGAAAAGAGTGTTCTTGAAGAAGAGACCTTCAAGAACATGATATCCTCATCCCTGCACAACAAGGTGTGTTATCAAAATAGACAGGGACTGGGATCCAATGATAGCTCCTCCACACATAATCTTGTCTGTAAGATCTCCTAGGTGTGGGACTTTTGAAGATGAGCTTCCTCTTATATATCCTATAAGTGAAGAGGATGAAGAAGAGATAGTGAAGAATTCCTCTGAGAAGAGTGAAGAGGAGAATTCTAAGAAGAGCCACTATTCTTCTGAGGAGAAGAAAATTATTGTGATGACCAAGTCAATGAGAAAGAATTTGATCAGGAAGAGCAAAAGAAAAGCAAGAAAGGCTCAAGAGATCAAGGCTACTTTTGACTCTAAGCAGAAACAAGTTTTTATCTCTGCAGGGTTTTGTTAGGTCTAGAATCAGTAGATCTAGTCATTATGTATAGGCTTAGTACTTGAATTAATATCTGTAATGAACTTTTGTATTTCATTATTGTGTATGCATTAAATATATAGGTTAACCCATTTATATATGTGTTGGTTTATGTATGGTTGCAGGAACAAAAATTATAATTGGTCAATTTGTGAAATTCACCAAGTGTAAGAAACATCTACGGATGAACATTTTGTTCTTCCGTAGATATATTTCTTACAAGTAATTATACATCCAAAGATCTTCTGCGGATGAACAACAAGATACCTTCGGAAGAACAACACCTTCGGAAGAACAATACTTTCGGAAGAACAAGTCACCTTCGGAAGAACATTACCTTCGGAAGAACAACACCTTCGGAAGAACAATACCTTCGGAAGAACAAGATATCTTCAGAAGAACATTACCTACGGAAGAACAAATTATTACTGAAGACAATATTCCTGCGGAGTCCAAACACTTGTATTATACAAGTGGTACAAGTCAACAAGTCAACAAGGCGGTTATGCGAATCCCGAGAAATCCGATGATTCCTTCACAGAAACAAATCAAATCCCAAGAGATCCGGTGTTTCCTATAACTGAAACACCTTTGTCTATAAATATGGATCCTAGGTTTCGATTCAAATACGATTGAGTTAGACGATTGATTGATTGAGAACAGTAATAGCAATACAACAATCATCAAAAGTCTTCCGATCAACTTTAGCATACACAACATCATAGCATTCTTTGATATCGTATATTCAATTCTTTTGTAATCATCAACACATTATAATAAAATACTGATCAATCATTAATTGTGTTTTGTTACGTGTGTTCTTGATATTTCATTGATATTTAAAGTTGTTTAAACACAATTAAACCAAATCAACGTTAATTCCGCAAACATTGACTTGTCATCGATTTACACTGATAATTCCTGTTGACGATCCTTGGATTCACAGGTGGTATCAGAGCCAAGTGCTCGTTGATTTAGATCAATTGATCTATCAGTGTTAGTTGTGTTTTAATTGTGTTTGATTTCGTTTAACTGCAATCATTTTTAATTAACTTGTTTCTATATTCAAATCAATTGAATAGCAGATCTTGTTAACATCATGAGCAACTTCAGTGGTTCATCTTACCAACCTCCGAAGTTGGAAACAAAAGCAGACTTCAAGTCTTGGAAAATCAAGTTCAGGAATCATGTAAACTATACTGATTCTGACTTGTGGATTTCCATCACTGAAGGTCCTTATATTCCACCCATTCTTGGGCCGGATTATAATGACAAAAATCAACCAATCAGTACGAAAGATCTATCACCTGATGATGTCAAAAATGTTAAAGTTGATATAAAAGCATACAGTTTGCTTAGTATGGCTTTACCTGAAGAGATATTAATCAGGTGTGAGAACTATAAAACAGCACACTCCTTATGGAAGATACTTCACACTCTCTGCGAAGGGAGTGATGAGATAAGAAGTATAAGAGAGACACCCTCAGATCACAATATGAAACTTTTCATCATATTAAGGGTGAGTCAATTCCTCAGCAACTTCATAGATTCATGCAGTTAGTCACTGAGATGAATATTCTGGAGTTGAAGTATACAAGTGAGGAATTAAACAAGAAAATGCTCCACACTTTGCCAGAAAGTTGGAAACATACTGTGTCCATGTTCAAGAACACTATAGATCTGAAAGAAACTGGTTTAGATACTCTGGTTGCAAAAGTTGAAGCTCTTGAAATGGACGAAAAATCAAGAAACAAGAGTGTGAGAACTCATGTCTCACCCTATCACTTCAAAGAAACAAATAATGTAGGAAGTGCATTTATTTCAAACAATGAAAGTGATAACTCTTGTGCTAGGAGTGATGATGAGGAGGAAGTTAGCTTCTATGCTTCAAAACCCTCAAAGAAATCATCTCAAGACAAGCAGCAAAAGAATAAAGGAAGAACTACTGATAGACAAGATACAACTGCAGCAACAGCTAAGTCTGTTGGTTTTAGGCCCCAATTAAAATACACACACTCACACACGTATGTATATATGAATATAAAGTTGCAGAAGATTCAATAGAGAAGATGACTAAGTGATCTACTTCTTATATTAAAATGTGAACATACAAGGCTATATATAGCCATACTGACACACAAACGTGGGAATATCAAAACAATATAATAATACTAATTCAACTAAAGATCCGGTGGATATGCACGACTTTCCTTGTCCAACGTGTACTCCAACTAACTCGGTCTAACACTTGACTATTTCATAATTCACGTAATGGCTGATTCAATATCTATTAGTTATTTCATAAACTATTTATTTAGTTAACTAAACAAAATAAATACTAATTAATAAAAACCGACTTGTGAACCGACCCGTCAAGATTAAACCCAACATTCACCCCCTTAATCTTGACATTTTCATCCATCAAAGCAAAGTCGGTTCTTCCTCTTGAATCAAGTTAGCTTCATTATCCTTCTCCTTCCATTTAGTGCACTCATACGCAAAATGCCCAAATTCTCCACATTCAAAACACCGGAACCCGCTTTTATCACCTCGGCCTAAGCCTCTTCCGCGTCCTCTTTCACCTCTACCGAAACCTCTTCCTTGACCTCTTCCTCTTCCTCTTCCATATTTTCTTTCTTCACCATTTGAACTAGAAAGCAATAATTGACCTTGTTCTCCCTCTTTCTCACCATGACTTTTGATTCTTTCTTCATAGGCCTTAAGTCTCCCAACCGCTTCATCAAATAACATTGTATCTAACTCAAAACATTGTTCGATGGATGCCACGATCTGAAGGAATGACTTTGGCATTGCATCAAGTATTCTTCTCACCATTTCTTCTTCCTCAACTTCATGCCCGAGACTCCTCAACTTTGACACCAACCCGCTCAACTTAGTAGCATAATCATCAACGAGCTCTCCTTCCTTCATCCGCATGCCTTCAAGCTCTCTTTTCAACGTTGCAACTCGAGCCGTCCTCACCCGGTCTACACCCAAGTATCGTATCTTTAAACCATCCCACACCTTTTTCGGGTCCGTGTGACTCGACATTTGCAACACCATCTCTTCCGGTATTGCTTGAAACAAAAAAGCTAAAGCTTGTTTAGACTTTTTAGCATCCGGTTCTTCCCCGAGAGTCCTTGGTTCCACCGTCTCCAAGAGACCATGTGCATCTAAGATGGACTTAACCTTAATAGCCCATACCGGATAGTTGGTTGCGGTCAAAGTCGGAACTTGGTAAGACATTGAACCTGCTTCCTTTGCTTGTACCATCGCCATTCTTAACTTTCTTTCTATGAATCGACACGTTCTCTTTCTTTCTTCTTTCCGTCGATCTCTTTCTCTACTCTTTCTTTCTTGCAATGCGACACCGGTTCTTTCTTTCTTCTTTCTTGCAGTGCCGCCTTCTTTCTTTCTTCTTTCTTTGCTGATTTCAATCAGCCTCTTTCTTTCTTCTTTCCTTTCTTGCGATCTCGTCACATGAAATCGCAGGTCTTCTGCTTTCTCTCTTCAATCGAACATGGTATGAGCCCTAAGTTCTGATACCAAATGTTGGTTTCAGGCCCCAATTAAAATACACACACTCACACACGTATGTATATATGAATATAAAGTTGCAGAAGATTCAATAGAGAAGATGACTAAGTGATCTACTTCTTATATTAAAATGTGAACATACAAGGCTATATATAGCCATACTGACACACAAACGTGGGAATATCAAACCAATATAATAATACTAAGTCAACTAAAGATCCGGTGGATATGCACGACTTTCCTTGTCCAACGTGTACTCCAACTAACTCGGTCTAACACTTGACTATTTCATAATTCACGTAATGGCTGATTTAATATCCATTAGTTATTTCATAAACTATTTATTTAGTTAACTAAACAAAATAAATACTAATTAATAAAAACCGACTTGTGAACCGACCCGTCAAGATTAAACCCAACAAAGTCTTCCTTTTCAGCAAATCAGTCAGAACCAATAACTGTGATATTGGACTCTGAAGAACAAAGAGCAGCCTTTGCAGCGTTTAGCTCAAGTTTTCAAGCATATCTGGGAAGCTCTCTAACATCAGCCAATATTTGCCAACAAGACTTAAAAGAACTGCCTCCTGATGTAGTGGAAGAGATGGATCTACAATGGCAGATGGCCATGATTGCTTATAGAGCTAAGCAATATCTCAGGAGAAATAAGAACTTGGCTTCAGCAAGCAAAACATCAAAGATTGGTGTTGACAAATCAAAAGTAAGATGCTACAAATGCAATCTCTATGGACATTTCTCAAGAGAATGCAATCAACAGTCATATCCAGAGATGAGACAACACCAGCATCAACAACAACATCAGATTCAAGCAAATCAACAATCTTTTCAAAGACCTCTGCACAAATAATCTCAACTGATCAATGCTTCCCCACCAGCCACCAAAGAATCAGCTGGACCTAGTAACTCAAAGGAATCAGGGCTGATCATACTTCAAGATGGAACGTGTGACTGGAGTTTGTATGAGAAGGAAGTTTTGGAAGAGAATCAAGCATTGATGGCTTATATGTATCAAACAGTTCCACCAATGGCAAAAGAGGTAAAAGAAAGATTGTGTTCATCAACTTGTGTTGAGGAAGTTGAACGATATAGAGTCCATGCTCAACAGTTGGCTGATAAAGTAAAAGAAACAATGATTTTGAATGAATCCCATGTTAGAGAACATAAATTATATCAAATAAAAATTAATTCTTTGCAAAAGGATTTAGAAAAATTTGTTTCTGAAAATTATAGCCTAAAAGCCCAAGTTGAGCATTTGACCACTTCCTTAACAAAATCCTGAAGGGTTTGCTAGAACACAAAATCCATGTTTAACCATTTAAACTTTCAGAAAACGCAGCGGATATGAAGCTTTTAAAACCGATTTTTAAAGCTGAAAATTTCATGTTCTTAGTTATGTTTTAAGATGAAAACAAACCCAAATCAAAAAGGATCATTTATGTGAATGAACAAGCTATGAACATAATGAAATGCACATAAAATCACAGCCACTATGAGCTGTGATTACTACCTCTTCCAGCAGCAAGAAAACGACCAAGAAGGAGATGAGGATGCTGAAAATTTCGGCCAAAACTCCAAGGAAGGAGTCCTCAAGCTTGTATACCCCAAGCCTCCTTGCAAAACACCTTCTTGTTAGGAAGATACACCACCAATTACAACTCAAACTCTCCTATTTTTGCTGCTGAATTCGTGGGTTCAAGAGAGAAAAAGAGAGAGTTTTTCTTGTGTTTGCATGTGTTGAGATTGGATGAGAGAGGTTTTTGGTCTCCAAGACTAGTTAAATGAGTATTCTAGTTACAAGACAAAAGGTCCAATGAATATGAAGGGGGGGGGGGGGGGCGGCCGAAAATGCATATTCAAAAGGGTTTCCCCCCTTTTTTAATTGAACACACACATATATGTTAAATGGTCTTGTAACTAGATATACAATTAACCATTTAATTGTATGTACAAGTTATATAACTTATACAATTAACCTTTTAACTTATAAGTTATAATCTCTCATTATTATTTGGTGTCATCTAACCAATTTAAATAACACATCAAATAATATTATTGAACAAAATATCCTAATAAGTTGTTCCCTCTCATATGCAACTTATTTAGAAAACCTATTTTCTAAATTGGTGTAAATATTCAATTGTATGATCATATCATCAATTAAATATTAATTGGTGTTTGCTAAGCTTGTTATTGGGTATAACCCGACTTGGATCATAACGTACTAACCACATCAATATTCTAAGTGTCTTGGGCACATAGAATTCTACAATCTCCCACTTGCCCAAGATTCATAGAAGATTGATGCAAGCAGTAAATACCGCCTAACAACGGTTTACTACCCTTAATACGCTTGACTTATAGCCATTCAATAACATCATCCCTTTCAAGTACCCTACTTGAAATGATTTAGGTGAATCAATCATCTATCCTTTTGTTACAGATGTCATGTTAAATCCAAGAACACAGAATGATCATTCCTTGTTGATTTAACTTAATCCGGCCTTAGACATCTAATTCTCAACGAATAAGAGGAACAAATTCCATCTTGACTACATACGTTTCTCACAAACACCTCGCGTCATACCTGAACATACTCTTGTGTGCTGTCCACTATTTCAGGACAGTGAAGAATGAGCTCAAGGTATAAAACTTGGTGAATATCAAAACCCAATATGTATCTCAGGTCTGAGGATACCAAATGATATTCACCTTTTACTCAAACTTACTTGTGATCAATCGATAAGATTCTATGTAGTAAAATTTGAGGTGCGGGTTAGTCCAATATTTGTATCCCACAAATATCTATGAACCTTGGTAGCAACCCATTGCTCTATATTCATCCTTATGAATATCAACCAATCCAAGTTCATAATAATCTTACTTTCACACTTGTTCCCACAAGTATGAGCGACTACGGACATTTTAGAGTAAACGTTTTACTCATGGATAAAACATGCTAATTTGGAACATTAATTGAAACATTATAACCAAATAATTTTATTCAAATAATAAAGAGTTCCACATATCCAAATACAAAATGTACAGATCAAATCCAATCACTAGAATATCGAAGTCCCATGGCACAAGTATGACATTCATGCTTTGCCTTTTCAAGGAGCTTCGTGAGAGGATCCGCGATGTTTTGATCCGTGTGAACTTTGCGAATACATATCTTTCCCTTTTCAACTTCATCTCGTATGTAGTTGAATCTCCGCTCAATGTGCCTAGTCTTTTGATGAGCACGAGGTTCCTTCATTTGAGCAATCGCACCCTCATTGTCACAAAAGATCTCTAGGGGGTCCTGAATGGAAGGGACAACCCCTAGATCGGCAATGAATTTCTTCAACCATGCAGCTTCTTGAGCTGCCAATGAGGCGGCGACGTATTCTGATTCTGTAGTTGATAGAGCCACCACATCCTGCTTGGAGCTCTTCCAAGAGACAGCTCCTCCATTCTGAATGAAAATGTATCCCGATTGTGACCGTGAATCGTCACGATCGGTTTGGAAACTCGCATCCGTGTAACCTTTTACAACGAGCTCCTCGTCACCAGATCCATAGATCAGGAACATATCTCATGTCCTCCTTAGGTACTTAAGTATGTTCTTAACAGCCATCCAATGACTGTTTCCAGGATTTTGCTGGTAACGGCTTGTCATGCTCAAAGCGCATGACACGTCCGGTCGAGTGCATATCATTGCATACATGATGGATCCAATAGCAGATGCATATGGGATTGCCTTCATTTTATCTTGCTCATCCTTTGAGCTTGGACATTGAGTCGTACTCAATATCGTTCCTCTTTGAATAGGTACGGTACCTTTCTTAGAGTTCTCCATCTTGAACCTTTTCAAGATCTTATCAATGTATGCACTTTGATTCAAACCAATAAACCGCCTTGATCTATCCCTATAGATCTTTATTCCTAGAATATAGGCGGCTTCACCAAGATCCTTGATGGAAAAACAACTTCCAAGCCAGGTTTTTACACCTTCCAAGGTTGGAATGTCATTTCCAAATAGTAGTATGTCATCAACATACAATACTAGGAAAGTTACTGTGCTCCCACTAGCCTTCTTATACACACAAGCCTCATCAGCGTTTTTGATGAAGCCAAATTTCTTTACTTCCTCATCAAAACGGTGATTCCAGCTTCTCGATGCTTGTTTCAATCCATAGATTGATTTTTTTAACTTGCATACTTTATTAGGATGTTTTGGATCGATAAAACCTTCAGGCTGAACCATATAGACATCTTCCTCAAGATATCCATTTAGGAAAGCGGTTTTGACATCCATTTGCCAAATCTCATAATCATAATGAGCAGCTATGGCAAACAATATCCTTATAGACTTTAGCATCGCAACAGGTGAGAAGGTTTCATCATAATCAACCCCTTGAGTTTGAGTGAAACCCTTTGCTACAAGTCTAGCTTTATAAGTATCCAAGTTTCCATGCATATCGGTTTTCTTCTTGAAAACCCAGTTACTTCCAACTACCTTGGAATTAAGAGGTGGTACAACAAGTTCCCAAACTTGATTGTCATACATGGATTGCATCTCAACGTTCATGGCCTCAAGCCATTTGTCACAATCCAAATTGGACACTGCATCATGGTATGTGGTTGGTTCATCTGAATCTACCACATAGCGTCCATCCATGAAAAATCCGTATCTTTCAGGTGGACTACTAGTTCTACCACTTCTGCGAACGTTTTGCGTGTATTGATCAACCATTTGATCATCCTCAACATCCTCATGTTGAGTGCGAGTTTCAACCAAACGTGCATCGGGTTGTGGTTCTTGATCCTCCTCAAGATCCACTGTTCTACTGCTAGTTCCTTCCATAAGGAACTTTGCTTCTAAGAACTCACCCTTTCTGGCAACAAACACTTTTTGTTCCAGTGGATCATAGAAATAATATTCCATAGAATCTCTAGGATATCCAATAAAGATACACTTGGTGGATCGGACTTCCAATTTGTTTTCGGTGGGAGTCTTAACATAAGCCTCACAACCCCAGACCCTTAAGTATGATAGGGATGGAACCCTTCCATGCCATATCTCAAAAGGTGTCCTTTCCACCTTTTTGGTTGGGGCCATATTTAGAATACGGGCCGCGGAGAGCAAAGCGAAACCCCAAAATGATAGAGGTAATGTGCTTCTAGCCATCATAGATCGGACCATATCCAATAAGGTTCGATTCCTCCTCTCAGACACACCATTATGTTGTGGTGTTCCAGGTGGAGTGAGTTGTGAGACAATCCCACAACTCCTAAGATGATCTTGAAAAACATCACTTAGGTATTCACCTCCTCTATCGATACGGAGAACTTTAATTGACTTGTTGAGTTGATTTTCTACTTCATTCTTGAAGATTTTGAACATTTCAAAAGCTTCATCTTTGTGCCTTAATAAGTACACATACCCATAGCGACTATAATCGTCGGTAAAGGTAATGAAGTATCTTTCACCATTCCTAGTCATTGGCTTAAAAGGACCACATACATCCGAATGTATGATTCCTAATAAATCATTTGCCCTTTCGTTAGTTCCACTAAAGGGTGCCTTAGTCATCTTTCCTTGTAAACAAGATTCACAAACATCAAATGAATCACATTCATTTGTTTTTAAAAGACCATTCTTTTGAAGTGTTTGTAAACGTTTCTTGTTTATATGGCCAAGACGACAATGCCAAAGATAGGTATCACTCAAGTCCAACTTGAGTTTCTTGGTGTTAGTTTGGTACAATGAGCTATTTAAAGTATTTTCATGAACCAATTCATAAATACCATTAATGGGAATAGCTTTAAAATAGAACATACCATTTAAAGAAACATGAATATCATTTTCAATAAAGGATAATACATATCCAAATTGTTTTAACAGGGCTACAGAGATAATATTCCTAGTCAAACTAGGAGCATACAAAACATTGTTCAAAATCACTTCCAAACCATTTGGAAGTTTCAAGATGTAGTCACCACGGGCTTCAACTTGAACTTTAGCCCCATTGCCCATGTAGAGGCTTACATCCCCTTTCTTGAAGTCACTACTTCTTTTGAACCCCTGCAACAAATTGCAAATGTGAGTTCCACATCCGGTATCTAATACCCATGTGTTAGAGGATATCATGTTTAAATCAATATGGATCATGTATATTGTACCTGAGGTCTGCCCGGCATCCCTCTTTGCTTTCAACTCTTGGAGATGGACAGGACAATTCCTTGCCCAATGTCCAATCTCCCCACACTTGAAGCATGGGTCGTTAGTAGCAACCTTTTGCTTTTTCTCTTGTGGTTTGGGTGGTACCCTTACCACCCCTTTCCCTTTTCCCCAAGCGGGTCCCTTACCCTTAGCAACCTTTGCCTTGGGTGCGGGACGAGGCCTTTTATTGTTCCCACCTTCATAGATGGTGAGAACGGGTAAAACCCTTTTACCCATGGCCGCCTCGGCCGTTTTCAGTGTTGATTGAAGCTCACCAATGCTTTTGTCCCAAGCATTCATGTTGTAGTTCAACACGAATGTCTCGAACTTCTTGGTAAGGCCATTAAGGATCAAATCCGTGGCCAATTCCTTCGAGACGGGACAATTAAGCCTCTCGAGGCGGTCAATATGACTTTTCATCTTAAGAACATAAGATGAAACAGATTGGTTGTCGTCCATACGACATGCATGGAGTGCTCGAACCGTTTCGAACCGCTCAACCCTTGCTTGCTGTTGGAATGTTTCCTTCAGCTGGGTTATCATGTCGTAAGCTCCGTGATGTTCATACTCCTTTTGGAGATCCGGAGTCATGCTCGCTAGCATGAGACAAGACACTTGGACGGAGTCCTCAGTGTACTTCAACCAATCGTTGAAGGCCTCCTCATCATCCTCGCTAGGTTGATCGGGGATAGGGTCGTCTAAAACATACGATCTTCTCTCTTGCTTAAGAACGATTCTCAAGTTTTGATACCAATCGATGAAGTTGTTATGATTTAGACGTTCCTTTTGGAGGATCGCTCGTAGAGATTGGTTGGACGCGGATGAGTTATCGGAATTATCATTATTTGAGGCCATCTACAAAATTTAACAAAGTTTTATTTTAGTATTTTCGATATTGTAATTTTAATAATAAATGCCTTTTAAGGTCTTTTCATATTAAAATCTAGAACCCAACATTACATTTAAATTGTGGTTAGGTGACCTTTATCCCACGTTTTAAATTAATAAGGTGGTCAACGTTTGACGATTGCAACCATTTGCAACTTCTAGAAATATGGGATCGACTTGAAACATCATATGTAAAGTCGGCATGTTAATCCCATCAACACCATTTGGAAACCACATCGTAGGTGATCCCTTTGACATGATTTGCAAATCAAGACACCCTACTTACACCCACGTGTGAGTTTGCCAAAACAAGTGGTTAGGTGACCTTTATCCCACAAATAAGGCATTCTCACCTCAAGTCACAAGTTCCCTCAAAATGGTTAGGTGACCTTTATCCCACTAAGAGTTCCCAAGTGACTCAAGTGTTGTGTAAAAGGACGGTGTTGATCTTGTTTGTAAAAAAAAGTTTAGAGGTTTCAAAATTCTAGTTTAGAAAACTCTATGTACTTGTATTTGCATGCTTTCAAATACAAGGTACCCTATGGTTCTTTGATTAAAACCTATTTTAATCTTTAAAATCATTAAATCATTTTAATAACCTTTTATTAACTTTTAAGAACCATCAATTTTCAGCTTGTTAAGTTTGTTAATGTGTTTGTTATGAATATCCAAATATCAACCAAACAATCAAACAACAAACAATCAACCAAGCATAAACATAAACAATCATATGTGCATATGTGCATAACCACAGCATCTAAAGTGGTCCACACTTGTTTGCCATCACAAGTGTGGTCCATAGGACATTCCTAAGGGTCACAAACAAAGCATATAGAAAACTTCCAAAAGCCTCCCACTTGAAACCGCATCCAAAATGCTCCATGTTTCTTTCATGACCTTCCTTTGTGCTTCCAATGTGAATGTCTTCATATTACAAGATATAAAGTCCTAATACAAGATATCTAGTAAAATGAAAATACACCTAATCTATTTATTACAACCCAATAATAAATAAATTACATTTGAAACAAAGCACAAACAACAAATAATACAACCCAATTGAATGAATGAATACAACCATCACAAACATCCAAACAATCACAAGGTCAATGGCTAGGTTATGCACTAAAACAAGCATCTATCATATCATCCAAAATATAACTATGGATCCCCTTAAAACCAACGAATTTTCAGCCAACATAAACTGAAAAATTCGGGTTTAGATGTTGTCCAAACAACACAACATATCAACATATATATATCTTTCAAGATTTAATCTTAAGCATGTATAATATAATCTTGAAAGTTGGGGATTCAACAAAACAAAAACATAGCAGCCCCAAATCAGCTTATATTTAGATTATTATCATCCTTTAAAACCTATTTTAAAGGACAAAACAAGCAAGTCATCCACATAACCGGCTCTTGATGCCATTGAAGGGTTTGCTAGAACACAAAATCCATGTTTAACCATTTAAACTTTCAGAAAACGCAGCGGATATGAAGCTTTTAAAACCGATTTTTAAAGCTGAAAATTTCATGTTCTTAGTTATGTTTTAAGATGAAAACAAACCCAAATCAAAAATGATCATTTATGTGAATGAACAAGCTATGAACATAATGAAATGCACATAAAATCACAGCCACTATAAGCTGTGATTACTACCTCTTCCAGCAGCAAGAAAACGACCAAGAAGGAGATGAGGATGCTGAAAATTTCGGCCAAAACTCCAAGGAAGGAGTCCTCAAGCTTGTATACCCCAAGCCTCCTTGCAAAACACCTTCTTGTTAGGAAGATACACCACCAAGTACAACTCAAACTCTCCTATTTTTGCTGCTGAATTCGTGGGTTCAAGAGAGAAAAAGAGATAGTTTTTCTTGTGTTTGCATGTATTGAGATTGGATGAGAGAGGTTTTTGGTCTCCAAGACTATTTAAATGAGTATTCTAGTTACAAGACAAAAGGTCCAATGAATATGAAGGGGGGGGGGGGGGCGGCCGAAAATGCATATTCAAAAGGGTTTCCCACCTTTTTTAATTGAACACACACATATATGTTAAATGGTCTTGTAACTAGATATACAATTAACCATTTAATTGTATGTACAAGTTATATAACTTATACAATTAACCTTTTAACTTATAAGTTATAATCTCTCATTATTATTTGGTGTCATCTAACCAATTTAAATAACACATCAAATAATATTATTGAACAAAATATCCTAATAAGTTGTTCCCTCTCATATGCAACTTATTTAGAAAACCTATTTTCTAAATTGGTGTAAATATTTAATTGTATGATCATATCATCAATTAAATATTAATTGGTGTTTGCTAAGCTTGTTATTGGGTATAACCCGACTTGGATCATAACGTACTAACCACATCAATATTCTAAGTGTCTTGGGCACATAGAATCCTACAAATCCATGGCTGATCATGCATCAACTGAAGTGAAACTTCAGAAGTTTCAATTATCATCTCAGCAATATGAGAAATTACTAAATTCTCATATTGAATCAAAGAAAAGGTCTGGGTTGGGTTATAATGCGGTTGCACCACCTATAAATGATAATTACACATCCTTACCTACAACAATGACAAACACTCTGTCAAATCATTTTGTGCCTGGCACTAAGTTTGAAAAAGATTCAACTAAAACTAAAATTAATGATAAAGCTGAGGTGAGTGAAACTGAATCATCTGAATCAGAATCATTAGATCAAAATGATTCAGAATTTGATTATGATAAGTGTGATGACTTGGATGATTCTGATGAACATGATGTTGATCAAACAAGCATTGGTAAGAATGTTCAACTGAAAGCCCATATCCCAAAAGTGCTTGAAGAAACAAAGTTGTCATATCCTCCTAAACAAAGAAACATGCTGAAGACCATCTGCAAGAGGATAGCTCAATTGAATGAAGGTCTTCAAGAACTAAGTATGCAAGACTCCTCCAAGAAATTGACTGATGAATCTGTCATCACTGAGAAAAAAGGAAAATTCAAAGGAAAGAAAAAGGCTTCAGTAGATCATCAACTGAACAAGAAAACTTCAGCTGCTGATCTACGGAAGAGAAATTCAGCACCAAACAATCAAAATGTGCACAAAGTTGAAGCACATTCAAAGCTGAAGAAGAAAGAGCTACAACAAAGATCAGCAAACAGAAGGAATGATTCTGAGAAAGAATCAGAAGAAAAGTATTGCAAATGGTGTGACATGAAAAATCACAACACTGAAGACTGTTACTTCAGCATCTACTGTTCTATTTGCAATATGAACAATCATATGACTACTGATTGCTACTTCAACAAACATTGTTCTATCTGCAACAAAAATAATCATTCCACACAGGAATGTTATTTCAATAAAAAGAACAAGACAAAAAGCTCAAAGAAGAAAGAATCAGACAAATCTGAATCAGATTCTCAATCTACGGATTCTGCAAAGGGCTCAAAACTGAAGAAGTTTGAACAAAAATCAAAAGCAAAACCAAAGGACAAATCATCAAGTGTTCATATACTAAGGAAAAGACCATCCTTTCAGCAGTCAAAAACACTACACAAAAGAGTAGATTTGTCAGACAAAGAATCAAAGGATGATGATTCATTCTTTGATAAATTTGAAAAAGGCATTCATATACCTCTTTCAAAAACAAAAGATAGTGAAACATTTAAAGGCTCATTATCAAAACAAAAGACTCAAACAAATGAAGTTACTCTGAGTAAATCAGACAATGTGAATCATGAATCTACTTCATCAACATCCAATTCAGCAAAATCATCCTCATCTAAATTAAATCAGAATGAATCAATTAAATCTGAAACTGAAACTTCAAAAAATGTTCATGAAAAAGTAACTGTTTTAGATCCTGTTGACAAACCCAAGATCACTAAGACTTGGGTTGTCACTTCTAATTGATTTTCTTTTCTGATTGCAGGAACAATATTGGAGAGCTGACAACATGTGGTATGTTGACAGTGGTTGTTCCAGGCATATGACAGGAAACTGTTCTCTTCTCCATGATTTCAAACATAAAAATGCTTCTTATGTGGCATTTGGTGGGGATAAAAAGGGAGGTAAAATTGTTGGTGAAGGAATGATAACTAATGGTGTACTTAAATTTGATAAAGTAAATTACTGTAAAAACTTACAGTATAATTTACTTAGTGTATCTCAAATCTGTGATCAAAACTACACTACATTGTTTGATGATACTAATTGTTACATTCTAAAGCCAGGATTTATTGTCCCTGAAGATTGGATTCTCCTCAAAGCAGCAAGAAAAGGAAACACT
Organism: Flaveria ramosissima; assembly: GCA_025215565.1. Classification (NCBI taxonomy): domain Eukaryota; kingdom Viridiplantae; phylum Streptophyta; class Magnoliopsida; order Asterales; family Asteraceae; genus Flaveria; species Flaveria ramosissima. Next base: position 35,524,161 of record CM046038.1, read on the forward strand.
TATGTTTTGGATATGAACAACACTTCTCTCACAAAACATGAAACTTGCCTTATATCTAAACTTTCAAAAGATTTGTCACAATTATGGCATAGAAGGCTTGTTCATTCTAACATGAAGAACATGAATAAATTGGTGAAACATGACCTGGTCATTGGATTGCCAAATAAAGAGTTTCATTGCTCAACTCATTGTTCTTCTTGTTACAAAGGAAAACAACACAGAGTGTCACATAAACCCAAAACAATCAATACTAATACTACACCACTCAAATTGCTTCACATGGATCTTTTTGGTCCAACCAATGTAATGAGCATTGGAAAAAGGCAATATTGTTTGGTGATAGTTGATGATTTCACTAGATTTACATGGGTCTTTTTCTTAAAACAAAAAAGTGAAACATCAGAAACATTAATGGACTTTGTAATCAAGATTGAGAATCAACTTGATACAAAAGTCAAAATTTTCAGGAGTGATAATGGTACTGAATTTGTCAACTTTGAACTAGATTCTTTTTGCAGGAGCAAAGGTATTGCGAGACAATTCAGTGCACCAAGGACTCCACAACAAAATGGAGTTGCTGAAAGAAGAAACAGAACTCTCATTGAAGCAGCAAGAACAATGCTAGCTGATTCACAACTACCTATTACCTTTTGGGCTGAGGCTGTGAACACTGCATGCAATGTTCAAAACAGAACATTAATTGTCAAAGAACATGACAAAACTCCTTATGAGCTCCTATTTAAAAGAATACCTTACATAGGATATCTAAGAGTATTTGGATGTCAAGTAACTGTTTTGAACATAAAAGAGTCATTAGGAAAATTTTCAGAAAAAGCATATGATGGTTTCTTTGTTGGATACTCTTCAACATCAAAATCATATAGAGTGTATATTCCACAACATAACATTGTGGAAGAGACCCCTAATGTATCTTTTGATGAAAATGTGTTTACTAAGTCAGTTAAAGGTTCATCATGGTTATTTGACATAGATGCTTTGTCTAAATCTTTTAACTATGATCATTTGACCAATGCAGGATCTAATGAAGTATGCTATCCATTTGTTCCACCTATTATGACTGAAGTAACTTTATCTGCTGATCCCCCAAGGATACATCCATCTTCAGGTGAAAATACTTCAGCAGAAGCAGATATTACATGTGGAATTGAACAGCATGCATCCGGAGAAGTACCTTCGGAAGACCAGCATGCATCCGGAGAAGTACCTTCGGAAGACCAGCATGCATCCGGAGAAGTACCTTCGGAAGATCAGCATACATCCGGAGAAGTTCCTTCGGAAGATCAGCATACATCCGGAGAAGTTCCTTCGGAAGATCAGCATACATCCGGAGAAGTTCCTTCGGAAGATCAGCATACACCCAGAGAAATTCCTTCGGAAGACCAATATGCTTCCGCAGAAGTTCCTACGGAAGAGCGAAATCCAACTGTAGATACTTCTGTAGCTCAATCAATAGAGACTCAATTTGATTATTTTTTGAATTCTCAAATTGAAATAAATCAGTCAGAGGCAATGGAAATGACTAATCTGGAATCATCTATTCCAGTTGAGTCAACTCCCTCAATGAGAATTCATAAGTCTCATCCACTTGACAATATCATTGGAAATCCTGAAAAGAGAACTATAAGGAGCCAAAGTGGTACAGCCAACCTTTGCCTCTTCAACTGTTTTCTTTTTCAAGTGGTGCCTCCAAATATTACAGCTGCTTTAAAAGACAATAGCTGGATTGAAGCTATGCAAGAAGAGCTTCAATAGTTCAGAAAGCAAAAAGTATGGTCTCTTGTTGATTTACCTGAAGGTCAACATCCTATTGGAACTAGATGGCTATACAAAAACAAACTGGATGATAGAGGGATTATTGTCAGAAACAAAGCAAGGTTGATAGCACAAGGATACACTCAAGAAGAAGGCATAGATTATGATGAAGTTTTTGCACCAGTTGCAAGAATTGAGGCAATAAGAGTGTTCTTGGCATATCCATCATATAAGAAATTTACTGTGTATCAGATGGATGTCAAGTGTGCATTCTTATATGGGAAAATTGATGAGGAAGTTTATGTGTCTCAACCCCCCGGATTGAAGATCCTCATTATCCTCACAGGGTATACAAACTAGATAAAGCCTTGTATGGTCTTCATCAAGCATCAAGAAAATGGTATGAAACACTATCATCTTTCTTACTCAGGATGGCTACAAAAGAGGAACTATTGATCAGACACTCTTTCTCAAACAAGAACATCAAGATCTCTTAGTAGTTCAAGTATATGTTGATGACATTATATTTGGATCAACTAATAAGAGATTGTGTGTGAATTTTGAAGAGCTGATGAAATCTAAATTTCAGATGAGCTCAATGGGTGAATTAACATTCTTCCTTGGCCTTCAAGTTCATCAAAAAGCAGATGGAATATTCATCAATCAAGAAAAATACATACATCAAATACTGAAGAAATACAATCTTGCTGAAGTATCCTCATGCAAAACACCAGCATCAACAATTGATAAGATTGCTCCTGATCCCACTGGAAAATCTATTGATCAAAAATTATTTAGATCTATGATAGGTTCACTTATGTACTTAACTGCCAGTAGACCTGATATTATGTTTGCTGTGTGTGTATGTGCTAGGTACCAATCTGATCCAAAGGAGTCACATCTCAATGCTGTCAAAAGAATTTTCAGATACCTTAAGGGAAAACCAGGACTTGGTCTATGGTATGCCAAGGATGGAGACTTTACACTCTACTCATACTCAGATAGTGACTAGGTGGATGTAACAGCAATAGAAAATCAACAACCGATGGATGTCAATTCATTGGACCTAGGCTAGTGTCATGGCAGTGCAAGAAACAAACAAATGTTTCTGTATCCACAGCTGAGGCTGAGTACATTGCTGCTTCAGCTGGGTGCTCTCAAGTACTTTGGTTACAAAACCAATTGCTTGACTATGGTTACAACTTTCTTCAAACCTCAATCTATATAAACAATTCTGCTGCTATGTTTATCACTGCTAATCCTGTGCAACATAGTAAAACAAAACATATAGAGATTAGGTATCATTTTCTGAGAGATTGCTCAGAAAAGGGATTGATTAAGTTAGTCAAAGTGGATACATCTAATCAGCTTGCTGATTTATTCACTAAAGCCTTTGATTCAGTCAGATTTAATATTCTGATTGAGTCTCTAGGTATGATTAACTTAGATTAAATCAAGACTAAACAAACAACATGCTATGCGTAATAATGCATCAGTATGACATACGCATGGGAAATGATAGTATACTATAGCTTTGCCTATTCCTGAATAAACAAATAACAATATATCTCAGCAAGTTTCTTGATATGTGAGTAGGTTCATCTAGAGTGGAAACTGTAACACCCGGAAATTTATTATTTTGAAGCCGACGAAGAAAGAAAAGAAATAAAGTTCAAAGTCGAGGGACCAAACTCGCCAACGAAGAAAAGTCGTGTAATGTGGTGATATGTGTAGGGAGAGGGCAGCCCACTCTCCCCACACTTCACACATTTCAGTCACCAAAGAAGAGAGAAGAGAGAAAGAAGAGAAAAAAAGGAGAAAAAGTGGTGTTTCGGGTGATTCGGGTGTCCAAATCCGTCGAGTAGCAAGCCAAATCGAAGCCCTTGTCTTTGTGCTCGATTGTGTGAGTTCTATGACCCCACTTTTACTCGTTTTCAACTGATTTTGGGGCTGGAAAGTGTTCAAAACCCGTTTTTATGTGTGTGTGTGTTTGACCCATTTGGGTGTGATGTGTATGATGTGTTTAGAGCATGATTTCGGGCTTGTGTGTGCTTGTATGGAGTTAAGGTATGCATTCCTAAGGTCCAGGAGGGTTGATTTAGACTTAGAATGGGTTTGGATGAGCTTGGAGGCCGAAAATGGCATATTGGGTTCGGGATGAACTCCATTCTGCATCAGCTAGGGCTAGGCGACCGAATGAAGGCCATACGGCCGAATGAGGGCGATTGAAGGTCATTCGCACGATTGGGACTCAGTCGCACGACTGGGAGTCCAATCGCATGAGGGTTGTACGACTGAGGGTTCAGTCGCATAGATGCTTAGTCGCATGAGTCCATTCGCATGAGGTTAGTCGCATAGGTGCCCAGTCGCAGTAATCCCATTCGCACGAGGTCCATACGCACGATTGGATGTTCATTCGCATAGATGTTCATCCGCATGAGTCCAGTCGCATGATGTTCAGTCGCATGGAGGCCATGCGACTGAAGAGTGTCCATACGCCCGAATAGGGCTGTTACACTCGAAGGAATGTGTAGTTTGACTTCTGGCCTTCGGGGAAAGGTGCAGATGTAAGTTTGGACGTAAGGTAACCCGTAAGAGCCTGTAAGAGGATGGTTATGGCCTTAGAGAGCATGTAGGCCATGATGATGATGATGATGTTGCGTGTTTATGCATATTATGAATGTATGATGTTGCCCTGTATGATGATGATGAATGTATATGATATGTTCCTTATTATGATGTATGCTTATCTTTCTTGTGGCTTTACATGTCCTGTTAACGAATGAATGAATGAATGAATGAATGAATGAAGTATTATGTAATGTAAAGCGAAAGATAATGAAAGAGGAACATGAAGTAAGAATGCATGCATTAATGAATGATGAATGAACGAAAGAAAGGCTTGCAAGCATATTTATTGGGGTGAGCGACTTTGTGTTGCAAAAGACTCGGATGAAGTGCAATCATTTAGATTGCCTATGAGGTGAGCAACCTTGTCGTTGCAAAAGACTCGAGTAAGTGCTATCGTGATGTTGCCTTGGGGTGAGCAACCTTGTTGTTGCAAAAGACTCGGATAGCTTGCTATCGTGATGGGCAATTGGGGTGAGCAACCTTAGGGGTGCAAAAGACTCGGATAGCGTGCAATCATTGAGATTGCCATTGAGGTGAGCGACCATGTTGTCGCAAAAGACTCGGAAGACAGAATGAACAAAAAGAATGGAAGATAATGAATGAGATGAAAGATAATAATGAAATTATCTGTGTATACGTATGTTGCATGATCGCATGATAAAGGAATGGTTTTTAATGAAAGTAAAGTATGTTTTATTATTAAAACTAGAACTCACTCAGCAACGCTGACTTTTATTGCATTTTCCAGTTGGCAGGTAAATGATTGCTGAGGATGGCACGGCGAGGCTACTCAGCTCTTTTGGGATGGCATCCAATTATATAGCTTTTGTGATGTAATGCAAACATGAATTTTGTAACCGGATAATGATGTATTATTTGGCAAAAGTAATTATAATGAAACGTGATGTCAGTTTTGAATGTTTCCGCTGCAATGATTTCTTAATGTAATGTAATTATATGTTTTAGCGCGATGAATGACCAACTGTAAGCGTCCCGGGAACGGGGCCTTACAGAAACAAACCTGAGTGCATGCAAAACATAATACTATAATAATTGTCTGTGGGAAACTTTATTTTGAGAAAATAAAGTGAGTCTTATCCTAATGTGATCAAATCATTCATCCAAACACACAATGTAAAACACTTTATACTATCTATCTTTGCAAATCATACTCCCTCTGTTTTGTGTGAACAAAGACCTGGGTGTATGATCACCATACTGAATATCAGTTACAAAAGGTGAAAAGATCATGATCCTCATCATCCCTCTGTTTTGTGTGAACAAAGACCTGGGTTAAAGGCACCTCTGTTTTACGTGAGTAAAGACCTGGTGACCTGATGATGATCATATCTAAAGCTCTCAAAAGAATCCTAAGTGATCAACTGTATATTATCTTGAGCTTTATCAACATTGCATCAATGAGATGCCAAATACATCTCAAGATAGCTATTATAACTTAAAGTACATAGTCTTAAGTGTGAAAAAGTGATGATTTGACTTGCAAAGGGAGGACAAAACCTTTTTGAATTGAATGTGAAGCCCATGACAGTTATTTCAAAAACAATATGAAAACATGATAAACAGCATGCCTAGTTGATACATGAGCTCTTGTATGGATTTATATGGACAATATACTTTCAATTAGAACTTGTTCTTGTATCACATAAACAACATAACTCATCAGGAAGAGGTTTAGCATTATAGTATGATCCCATCCTATGTGTATCTGATCATTATCATATAGTTCTAATTCATGTTATTCCTCTTAAAGAAATTTATGATAAATGCTTAAGTTCTTCATTAATCACAAATTTAGGGGGAGTAGAATTCATGAAAAAGCATCTTAATCAGCAGCAGCAATGTCTATATCATTATCAATTTGAAGAAATTGAAACCTGAGCATCATCTTAGCTGTTGGATACATGAAAATTTTTTAGTAAAAATTTCTATTTTAATTTTTCTTGTACTAAATTGTCATGTATACAAAGCCAACGAGGTCCTAAAGCAATAAATGGTCCAACCAATGGATTTAGGCCATACATACAACTGTGTGGAAATCAATCTTAATGTTTATCCGTAGATTGGTAAACTACTACGGAGAATAAAGATCCGTAGATTTCTACGGAAGAGTAAATTGTGGATCCCACTTAACTAATGAGAAATTACTTCTACGGAATAATACAATGTGGGACCCACTTAATAAATCAGAGAAAATTAATATGTCTGAGGGTATAAATAATGAGGTTTGACTTGTCAAATTCATTATTCACTTTTTCCGTTCACTTTTTCAGACCTAAAAAATCTCACTCAACAAAACTTTTCCCACTTCCTCGACATTCAAAATTTACCAAATCAAAACCTTAAGCAAACATATAGTTGTGTTCTTAATCAGCGTTTATTAAGGTAAAACATGTCGTAATCATCAAGAATGAACCAGTTGATTCTTGTTTTTTCTCACAACTGTTCGTATTCTCATATCAATAATGTGATTCTAACGAAGTCTTTTCTTATGAACAGATGGATCAACGATTCGCAAAAGAACATAATGTGTGTGCTTTCTTAAACCCTGACGATCCTGTGTCAGAAGGATGCCAAGAAATTATGAGATATCTGAGAAGATCGAGGATATTCTATGCCCTATCAGCAGAACCGACGATTTATCGCACTCATATCAGTGATTTCTGGAATTCTGCACACATAGAAGAAGATGGCGAAGGCATTATTGCAGAAGTTAAGAATCGAAGGCTGAGAATTGATGAACAAACAATAAGAAGGGTTTTAGAACTAGGAGATGTTGAAGCTGGACACCCTGATGTATTTGAAAATGAATACATAAAAAAAGTTTTTCTCTTAATGGGGTATGATGGAGACTTTGAAAAGGGAGAAATTAAGAAGGGAAGACTCTTTAAGCCATACAGATTTTTGTGTCACACTTATCTGAAGTGTATGTCAAACAGAAAATGTGGGCTTGACAGATTTTCAAGACATATATCATCTGGTATCATTGGCATCTTTGAGGGAAGGACTTACAATTATTCAAAGTACAACTTCAATTGTTTGTGTGATCACATTCGAGTACAGAAGGCTGATAAGATGTACATGTTTCCAAGATTCATTCAACTCATCATTAATGCAGACCTGCCTGGAACATCTGTGGAGGGTGGTGTGTTTATCTAAGCACACCTTGGCAGATCTGTGCTGAACAAAATCTCAGGGAAATATGAAGGAGGTGACATAGACATGTTTGCTCATGTGATTGATGCTAATGCAGACATACCTCAAGAGCTTGTTTGGGAAATTGATGAAGAGAACTCTGCTACCAGCTCTGCTCAAGACACTCCATCACCAGAAACATCACCTCAACAACAACAAACACATCAACCACAATCTCCTCACAGCCAAAATACAGAACCTATCTCTCCAATCCTCCACCTATCACCACAACAACAACAAACACCCCAAACACAATCACCAGCCAGCCAAAATACTGAACCAATATCTCCCATTCAACCCCAATCACCAAATCAGCTTCAGATGCAACTTTACCAACAACCTACAAATTCAGATACTGAGAGCATCTACACTGGGGAGACAGAATTAGTCTCAGAAGCAAGTACAGTTAAACTGTCATTATCCAAGACTGAATCCCCTATGCATTCAAATGAAACTGAACAAGTTTCTCCAGTGACTGATCAGCAACAACAACAAACTCTTCAAGAGCATGTAGATCAAGCCACTGAACCAAGGTCAAGCTCAGCAAGTGTTGATCATGAGGAAGTTAAAGAAGATGAGATTGAGTCTCAGCATCAGGAAGTAGATGCAGCAGCAGATCATGTTGATGTTATTGCTTATAATGAAGATGATCTAAGTGAAGATGACATTCCTGTGAGCAAGAGCTATCTGGTTGCTGAGTATAACAAGCTGGTGCTCAAATCAAACAAAAGAAAGGAAAGAATACAAGAGCTGAAGGGAATGATAAAAGAAAAGGATGAAGAATTGATAAGACAGCAAGCAAGAATAAAAAGACTGAGAGAAGATGCTCAAAGTGATAAAGAAGTCATTGATGCTTTGCTAGACAAGGAAGCTGAGCTTGAAGAGTCAGCAGAGTCTGAGAAGAAAGAAAAAGAAAAGATCATGAAGAAATTTGAACAAGCATCTAGCACTATGACTGCTCAGTCAAATATTATAAAGAGAAAAGAAGAAGAGATTGAGCAACTTAAATTGAAGATCAGTTCATTGGAATCTCATGCTAAGGCTTCAACTGCTCAAACAAAACAAGGTCCTGAGGCATCTAAAGAAATGATCCTGTACTCAAGGAAAAGAAAGTACCTTGGTACTGCTGAGAAGAAGCCAACTATTGATGAAAGTGTCTCAAAGAAACAAAAGCTGACTTCTCCTGAACACACCCCCTCAGTAGATTTATCTACTGAGAAGCCTATCTCTCAAAAGGAAGATGAAAGTGATAAAGAGTGGGAAGAATTAATCAAAGAAGACTCTCCACCAAAACAAGAAGTTTCAAAGGCTGATGATCTTCTGACTACAAGTGACATATTTGAATAGAGGCCTGAATCAACCATGTTCATGACACTTATAAACCATGGCTTCCCTTATGACATGGTTGAGAGACTAAACATAACAGAGATGAAGAACCTGTTAAAAGAATTTGAGCTTGCATGCTTTATGATTCCAAATTGTGATTATGAAGCCTTCAGCACCTTTCAATCAATTCAGAAAACAAAGAAGGAGTTGGGACATTGTGACACAGCCAAGCTGAGCAAATACAACATGACTTGCTGGTTACAAAGACATAATTACAAACCTCATGAGCTTAAAGGAAGATCAGTAGGGGAACTCAGAAGGATGATGGAGCATGTGATGAAAGTTGAGCTAGATACTGGAGTAAAATTCAGAACTGAAGCTCCACACCTATCTTATGAGAAGCAAACCTCCTGCTGAACCTATAACAGTTGAACCTAAAGATCAGCACAAAGGAAAGGAGAAATTGATTAGAGAGCCAAGAGAAGTTATACCTGGAAAAGTATGGCCACTTGGGACTGCAGTTAGAGAGATAACTGAGCAAAAGTCCACTCTAATTCAACTGATAGATCACCTCACAACTCCCAGCTCTGTGGAAGAAAACAGGATCATGGCCTGGAAATATGATCCAGACTGGGATTGTGCCATTATTAAAAGAACATCTGGAAGAATTGAATACTTCCATGATGTACTATCAGTGGTGAGTCTGCCAGAGAATGATATCAAAGATCTTCAAAGCTTAATCATCAGCAATTATCCAATTCACCCTAGAGGAACAGATTTCTCAACCCTAGTGGGAAAGTTGAAGACAAAGTTTAAAGATGATGTGCTTATAGAAGCCAAAAGAGAAGATATAGAACATCAAAAGAGAATCAAAGGGCTCAAAAGATTCAAGTCCAATGCCTTAGAACATGTAGATGATGAATTCTTAAAGAGGGTTGGCTACAACAACAGACATAAAGCAGCACTTAAATGCATTGAAGGGACTCAATTCACATACCCAATCACTGAATGGGGATATGTTGAGAAGAAAAAAGAGTTGGTCCTGCTGAGAAATGCTGAGAACAAGAAAGCTGACAAGATCAGGATCTTTGATCCTGTGGAAATCAAACTGCTCCATCCCACCTCATACCTTAATGACAAATTCTTTCCCAAGCTGACTGATGAAAAAGCACAAAATGATCTGTTCCTGCATGTTCATGTGATTCAAGTAATTGACAAACTACATGCCAAAGCATATAAAAGAAGATGATTTAATGCTGGACTGCTGAAGGGAACAACTTTTGATGAAGTAACAGAACTAAGAATCTCAGAACAAGATGAGCTAGAAGTGGTGAATAACAACAAGGTGTTAGACACACTCACTACAGAGGAAGATGTTCTGGGAATCAGTTATGAGACTCTGAAGAAGATCAGCAAGATGAAGATCAACTACAAGTATGATGATCAGAAGACTGCTGTTTCTTACTTCTACAACAAAATGATTGCCAGAATCAAGGATCTTGCAGTTTTGAAGAACTGATTGCAAGTATCTAAGCCTAAGGGGGAGTATTGTTAGGTCTAGAATCAGTAGATCTAGTCATTATGTATAGGCTTAGTACTTGAATTAATATCTGTAATGAACTTTTGTATTTCATTATTGTGTATGCATTAAATATATAGGTTAACCCATTTATATATGTGTTGGTTTATGTATGGTTGCAGGAACAAAAATTATAATTGGTCAATTTTTGAAATTCACTAAGTGTAAGAAACATCTACGGATGAACATTTTGTTCTTCCGTAGATATATTTCTTACAAGTAATTATACATCCAAAGATCTTCTGCGGATGAACAACAAGATACCTTCGGAAGAACAACACCTTCGGAAGAACAATACCTTCGGAAGAACAAGTCACCTTCGGAAGAACATTACCTTCGGAAGAACAACATCTTCGGAAGAACAATACCTTCGGAAGAACAAGATATCTTCAGAAGAACATTACCTACGGAAGAACAAATTATTACTGAAGACAATATTCCTGCGGAGTCCAAACACTTGTATTATACAAGTGGTACAAGTCAACAAGTCAACAAGGCGGTTATGCGAATCCCGAGAAATCCGATGATTCCTTAACAGAAACAAATCAAATCCCAAGAGATCCGGTGTTTCCTATAACTGAAACACCTTTGTCTATAAATATGGATCCTAGGTTCGATTCAAATACGATTAAGTTAGACGATTGATTGATTGAGAACAGTAATAGCAATACAACAATCATCAAAAGTCTTCCGATCAACTTTAGCATACACAACATCATAGCATTCTTTGATATCGTATATTCAATTCTATTGTAATCATCAACACATTATAATAAAATACTGATCAATCATTAATTGTGTTTTGTTACGTGTGTTCTTGATATTTCATTGATATTTAAAGTTGTTTAAACACAATTAAACCAAATCAACGTTAATTCCGCAAACGTTGACTTGTCATCGATTCACACTGATAATTCCTGTTGACGATCCTTGGATTCACAGGTTTAAAGTAGTAAAGACTGAAGACATCAACCAAAACTCTTCAACTAAGAATTCTGGTTCTTGTTCAAATCATCTTAGTACCAAGAAGAAGACTGATCAGCTGTGTACCACTGCTGCATAGCCTTGACCATCAAACTCCAAGAACAGTACCCAGCCCATAAGAACTGTCTCAGCATCTGCAAAGATGAAGGTGGAGAAGGGATGTGACCAAAGACAGTCTTGTTCTCATAAGAAGACTCTTATGAAGAAGAAAATGTTGTGTGTCATGTGTGAAAGTACCTCTCACATTGCTAAGGATTGTCCATACAATCCTAAAAGTGCTATCCATATGACCAAGACAAAGACTTCAAAGAGTTCCAAGAAGATTCAAGCTTCGGAAGGAAAATCTGTTTCCTTCGGAAGCTCCAAATCTAAGAAGAAGGCAAATGGAAAATTACCTTCAGAAGAGAAGTTGGTCTCGGAAGAAAGGAATTCTTCCGAAGCACTGAAGTCTGCTGCAGTGACTGCAGAATCTTCCGAAGGTTCAGTCATCAAAACTTCCGAAGTCCCAAAAGCTTCCAAAGTTTTGAAGGTCAAGTTCAAGACTCCAAAGGTGGTGTGGAAATTTAAGAAAGACCAAGTGACTGAAAATTCTCCATCAACAACAGCTCAAGATCCTCCTAGCACAACCATAGGATCTATTACTGTTGCATTACCTTCTATTATACTTAGTGAGCCCAATACAAATAAGGCTTGGGTTTCCAAATGTAACTAATCATTCTCTTTGTGCAGGAACAACTCAAGACAAACAAGAATGTCTGGATCATTGATAGTGGCCGTTCCAGGCACATGACAGGCAATAAGTCATTACTCCATAACTTTGAGAGGATTGATAGAGGACCAGTTGCTTTTGGAGGAGATGAAGGTGGTTATATTTCTGGAAGGGGCAGTTTCACAAATGGTAAGCTCAGAATTGAAAAGGTAAACTTTGTCAAGGAGCTTGGGTACAATCTTCTGAGTGTATCCCAATTTTGTGATCAGAGTCATAACATGCTCTTTACTGAGCATGAGTGCATTGTTCTCAAGCCTGGAGTGGTCATTCCTCATGAGCACATCATGCTTAGAGCCCCCAAGAAAGAGAACATATACAAGATGGACTTGCAAGAAACATCTCTCACTGGAGAAGTTTCATGCTTTCTGTCTAAAGCCAATAGTGATGAGTCTTTCCTATGGCATAAAAGAATGTGCCATGTAAACTTTAAGAACATGAATAAACTAATTAAACATGATTTGGTAACTGGAATGCCAAAGAAAGAGTTTACAAGTGATGATCATTGTGTTGCATGCCTGAAAGGGAAGCAACATAAGGTATCTCACAAGCCTAAGGAAAGGAACTCCATCACTACTCCCCTACACTTATTACATATGGATCTCTTTGGCCCCACAGTGTAATAAGTCTAGGAAGGACCTCTTATTGTTTGGTGATCACATATGATTTTACAAGATTCACTTGGGTTTTCTTTCTTAGAACTAAGGATGAGACCCCTGAGATTCTGAAGAATTTCATCTTAAAAATTAAGAATCAAAGTGATCACAAGGTCAAAACCATAAGATGTGATCAAGGGACTGAATTCAAGAATCAAACCCTTGATGCATTTTGTGATGAAAAAGGTATTACAAGACAATATAGTGATCCCAGGACTCCTCAGCAAAATGGTGTTGCTGAAAGGAGAAACAGGACACTAATTAAAGCTGCAAGAATTATGTTGTCTGACTCTAAACTGCCCATCCCCTTCTGGGCAGAGGCAGTAAACACTGCTTGCTATGTGCAAAATAGATTTTTAGTAGTTAAGACACATGGTAAGACTCCTTATGAACTTTGGCACAAGAGAAAACCTTTCATTGGCTTTCTCAGGTCATTTGGATGTCCTTGCACCATCTTGAATACCAAAGATCAAATTGCCAAATTTGCTGAGAAATCAGATGATGGACACTTCATTGGATACTCTTCTCAGTCTTAGGCTTATAGAGAACTAGAATTGTTGAGGAGTCAGCCAATGTGACTTTCAATGAACACACACCCTGTGTGGCTGGTTCTGGTCCTGATTGGCTATTTGATCTTGATTTAGTTACCAACTATTTTAAGAAATCTTGTGAGAATGTTTCAGGATCTACAGAAAATTTAAATACAGGTGATCCTGATCCAAGATTTGAGCTAAGAAGACCTTCAACTCATACATCTTCAGCTCCAGTTGGAACTACTTCAGCAAATGAGGTTTCTATCAGCACTACAATGACAAACTCAGCTGATACATCTGAGGTGCCTTCAAATTCCAGCTCAGAGGCTCCACAACCAGATAAAGATACCTCAATTGTGGAAGACAACAATGGTGGTGGTGAAAGGATCAAGAATTCCTTGATGCCAATAACCACACCATAGATGACAACATCAATGATGTCACACACTCATTGGATCAAGTCAATCTTGATAAGTGTGGTGATGTGGAGGGTAAATCATCTATGCCAGATCTAAATTTCTCAAATTTAGATCTTTCTCAGCAACTTGCTGTGATCCCTCAGCTTAGGATCCACAAGTCTCACCCCACCACAAACATCATTGGAGATGTTGTCACTGGGGTAAGAACAAGAGGACAAACCCATGAAGCAAATGTTTGTCTTCACTCTTGTTTCTTATCCCAGATAGAGCCAAAGAAAGTTGATGAGGCTCTAAAGGATGGAAGTTGGATTGAAGCTATGCAACAAGAGTTGCTTCAATTCAAAAGGCAAAAAGTTTGGAACCTTTGTCCTCTTCCTCATGGGAAGACTACCATTGGAACCAAAAGGGTGTTTAGGAATAAGAAGGATGATAGAGGCACTATCATCAAGAACAAGGCTAGACTAGTTGTTCAAGGATACACACAAGAAGAAGGGATTGACTACACTGATGTCTTTGCTCCAGTAGCAAGACTAGAAGCTATTAGAATATTCCTGGCATTTGCTGCATCCAAGAACTTTAAGGTCTTTCAACTTGATGTGAAGTGTGCTTTTCTGTATGGAGTGATTGATGAAGAGGTGTATGTCAAACAGGCACCTGGTTTTGTAGACCCTGATCATCCTGATTACGTCTGCAAGCTTGACAAAGCTCTTTATGTGCTGCATCAGGCACCCAAGAAGTGGTATGAGATATTGTCTGAGTATCTTTGCAAACATGGATACAGGAGATGTACTATAGATGGAACTCTCTTCATCAAAGGACAGGGAAATGACATATTGCTAGTTCAAGTGTATGTAGATGACATCATCTTTGGTTCAACTAATCCAAAGCTCTGCAAAGACTTTGAGAAGCTGATGAAAGACAGATTTGAAATGAGTGCAATAGGAGAAATCAATTTCTTTCTGGGAATTCAAGTGAAGCAAGTTGAAGATGGTATCTTCATAAGTCAGTCAAAGTATGTTCAGGACATACTCAAGAGGTTTAACATGACTTATTGTAAGATTGCTAAGACAACCATAGCCAGAAACCACTCCCTTAGACCTGATCTTAAGGGGGAGTGTGTAGATGAACACTTATACATGGCTATGATTGGGTCTCTTATGTATCTTACTGCTAGCAGACCTGATATCATGTTTGCTACATGCATTTGTGCAAGATATCAAGCCAACCCTAAGATGTCTCACCTCATCACTGTTAAGAGGATTCTAAGATACCTCAAAGGTGCATCAATACTAGGTTTATGGTATCCAAAGAATCCTGACTTCAATCTGTATGCTTATACAGATAGTGATTATGGTGGTTGCAATATGAATGCATAGTCTACATCTGGGGGATGTCAATTCCTTGGTGGAAGGGTTGTCTCATGGCAATGCAAGAAACAATCCTGTGTGTCTGCATCAACTGCTGAGGCTGAATACATTGCTGCTGCAAGATGCTGTGCTCAAGTGCTTTGGATTCAAAATCAGATGCTGGACTATGGATTTAACTTCAAGGAGACTCCTATTCACATAGACAACAATAGTGCTATCTCTATCACAGAGAACCCTGTGCAGCACTCAAGGACCAAACACATAAATATCAGGTATCACTTAATAAGAGATAACTATGAAAATAGATTAATTAAACTAGTCAAAGTTCATACAGATGAACAATATGCTGATCTGTTTACAAAAGCTTTTAATGAACAGAGATTTAAGTATCTAATATCAGCTATTGGGATGATTAACTTTGAGTAGATTTTTCTTAAAAAAATAATTCTACTTATTTCTTAAAATATGAGTGTCCTAAGTTGTCTAATATCATCACTTTCATAAGCTCATGTTTTTCTTTGGATAAAAAATCCTTTTTGAAGATTTTCCTTAGATTCTTGAAAATTTTCTGATCCTTCGGAAGATATATTCTTATCTTCGGAAGAAAATCATGTCTTCAAAATAAATAACTGTCTAAGAAATTTTACCTTCGTGAGATGTTTCAATCTATCTTCCGAAGCTTAAATACTTGTCTCAGACACTTATTTGTTTTTCAAGGACTTTTTCCTTCCGAAGCAAAATTAACTCTCGGAAGCTTTGTTGTTTTACATACAAAGCATTCAAGTTTTTATTTATCTTCCAAAGCAAAATTTTCAAGATTCTCAGGAAATACTTCCGAAGTCATTTTAGCTTCGGAAGCTTTTTCATTAAAACTTCCGAAGATAATTTACCTTCGGAAGCTTTTCGAATTCCAAGAAAACTACTTTTTGAGCAAAAGTAAACTACTTTTTCAGAGGTGGGACCGACATTCGGATTTCAAAGTTTATTCTCTTTCATTAACTTTGGTTCAAATCCTTTTCACATAAATACCCAATGGTTTCCCCTCTCCCTCACTATCTTCTTCAATTCTACTATTCCTCAAACCTAATTCCCAAACCGCCTTTGCTTTTCATCTTTCTTCATCCTTAAGCTTCTTAAATGGCCAACCTTAACCGCAGAAACAACCCAAATTTCTCCATGCAACTTCACAGGCAACACAACCAGGTTGCTCTGTTAAGCTCTGAGAAAGATGATAGTTTCTCAGAGATTTGCCGTTTCTTAGCTTTATCAAATTACTTCACCTCCCTAACCATCGATCCTACTCTCTATGAGGATCATCTGCTTGAATTTTGGAAGACCTGCCAAGAGGTCATCATGGATGGGGAGAAGGCACTGTCTGCCACAGTGCAAGTGAGGACAATCTTCATCACTCCGACCATCATCAACACTCACTTGCAGCTGGATGACGAAGAAGGTGAGTTGTCCTTCCCAAAGGAAGCTGTCAATAATTCCTTTGAGCGGATGGGCTATGAGGGAGATTTCTCTGTAAAGACCTTTAGGAAAGGGAAGGTCTCATCCCATTGGAAATACCTACTCCATGTGGTTATCCACAGCTTGTCAAACAAGCATGGAGGGTGGGACCAGATTCCTGAGGATCTCTCCTTCATAGTGCATGGAATGGTTCAAGGGGTCAAGTTCATGTACTCTTAGTTTGTCTATACAAATTTGCTTGCTAACTTGGACTCCTTAGAGTATTATATGTTTCCTAGATATGTTCAACACATTCTCAACTGTGAACTGGGCTCACAGTTGAGGGAAACAAATAATATTCTTAAATTGGGACAGATGAAGCCCAACATCTTTAAAATCATGAAGAAGCCAACTGTAGGCTTCTCAGGGGTAGAAACAGCCCTTGTCCCCAAAATGTTAGAGCTCATTGCTCAAGGTGACAACCTAGCAACACAAGCTAGTGTTGAACCCACACCTTCTACCTCTCTACCACCAAAAAGGCCACAAGTAATCCTCACCTACCAAAGAAAATCCAAACGAACCCCTACTCAAGCTACTGAGTCTGTGCAGGTCCCCATATACTCACCAATACATGAGGAAGTGGACGCTAGAGCTCCCACTTCCACTGAGGAGCAAAACACTCCCATCTCTTCAACAATCACGGCTGAGGTTCCTCATGCTCACCCTGATGAGCTCACAAGCCCAACTGCCTTAAACCTTCACTCTGAGTCTCAACACTCAAGTGAACAACCTTCAGGGGACAGTTACCATCCCCAGCCTTTAGATCTAAATCAACCCATTCCCAACCTTTCATTCTATACTGATGAAGACTTAGGTTTCAGTGAGTACCATGAGTCTCTCTTCTCTTCCCCTACTCAAAGAGAGATGAGTACTCCTGAGTCTCCTCAGTCTAGCCCACATCAGTCACCTATAACTGAGGTGGATACTTCTGAACCTGTTCAAGATATCCATATGGAAGAGGCTCTCACTTTTGCAAGTGATTACATTATTAAGACCTCAACCATGGCAACTCAACCCATTTACATCTCAATTGAGAATGTCAATGAGCAGAGGAAATCCAGCAGCCAAGAAGAGAGAGGACTTTGGTCCAATCATCTCATCCCCCAATGATTCTTCTGATTAAGAAGAGGGGAATCCGAGACTAAAGGTGCAAAAACTGTCAAAAACATGCTCCTATTTAGTCTCTAGGGTTAGTCACCTTGAATCTCTGGTGACTACCCTTCACAATAGGGTCAATGATCAGCAACTTGAGATATCTTATCTCAGGGAAAAACTAGCTGGGAGACCTTTAAGAAGAGTTCAACCAGGAACACAAGAACCTGTGAATGTGGTTGACCTAACCTCTAGCTCACCTATGCAAGAGGGTGATGCTACCAAAAAGGGGGAGAAAGTCATTACAGACACAGAACGTGGGAGTTCTTCAGAGAGTATGGACATTAAGGACTCACCATCCTCACTTGCAATTATGCATACTCAACAACTTCTTCAAGTTCACATCAATGTAGACTCTATAGACTCTATCATCAGGAGTCTCTTTGAGGAAGGTATACCAAGGGCTATGTTATCCCCACCTCAAGGAACTTCAAACTATATCATTGGGTGGAGGTATGATGCTGATAGAAGAGCCCTTATTCTTCACAGAGTTCAAGGGCAACAAGAAGTATTTGATTTTCAAACCTTGAACTACTATGAATGTCTTGATCTGGTCAACATGCCACTTGTCAATCCAAGCAAATCAAGACAAGCTGACAGGTTAGCACTCAGAATTCAAGACGGAATTACTAAAGAGTTCAGCCTAAGAAGGAGACAAAGGCAATCAGGTAATGTCATTGGTCAACTGGATGCTGCCCTGAGATTAGCTTCAAAGGGAAAACCTTGGCTGAAGGCCCAGTGATAGAGCCTGAGAGCCCTGTCACACCAATAACTGCTTCAGAAATTAATTCCCTCGGTGAAACACCTGCTAGTGAAGGTGTCTCACAACCTTTCTCTGGCCAGAGCATGGATGCTACACCAAGCAATGAAGGTCAAACCTCTATCCACCCTGAGTCACAAAGGTCTGTGGGTGACAAAGGGAAAATGATTTTGACTCCTGAGGAAATTGTTGATGCATGTATGTCCCTAGATCATGATTTGTAATGTAATAGATCTTGTCTGTCTGATTATGATGTAATAGGTAATGATTAATGAAATGATATGGATTGTTTGTGATTTGTAATGTCTAATATTTCATTAATGAGTCGGTATTGAATTGGTTGATTAGGTTGTGATTGTTTGAATGGTTACACATCAAGTTATATTAATTGAAACATTCAAACTTGACTTAATGAAGTTCTCATGCGAATGGCCCATGCGAATGGACCACACGCATGAATAACTTCATACGATTGACTCAGTCGCATGACTGAACCAGGAGACTGGATCAGTCGTATGATTGACACATAAGATTGGCTCAGTCGCACGACTGAACACTCAGTCGTGCGGATGAATCAACCGCATGGTTCAATCGCACGACTGAACTATACTTATGGTCCAGTCGCACGATTGAACAATACTAACCTATAAATAGACCCAATTCGTGGAAAAATGTAAGCATTCATACCATTACGACTCTAGACGTACCCTAGCCATCCAGAATCCTCCCAAATCGTTCTCCAAGTTCACAGAACACATTCGATCGATTCCTAATCGACTTCTAACGCTAGATTCAATTCTTGATTGATTCTTCGTGTGTTCTCACTGATTGGATCGCCAATAAAATAGGATTCCGCACTATTTGATCTGGTTTACACGCTAATCACTAGGTATTTCGTTCAAATACCAGGTCCTAACAAGTGGTATCAGAGCTTTGGCTCTTGATTACGTGTGATTCAATCAAGATTGCATAAAAGTTTGTGTTTTTGCACTAAAAACGCAATCGTTGGTGTCAAAAGTGATCTTGGACGTTCCCTGCTCATCAAAGTTTGGTTTCTACGGACTTAGGCGATTAGACATTGCGAAATTTCGAATTTTTACGGCTGAAACACGTCAAACCTAGAAAATTTCGCAAAACAGCAGCTTCAGTCGCACGAGTGACCCATTCGCACGACTGGACTCCATTCGTGTGACCCATTCGCACGATTGGACCTAGTCGCACCTTCATTCGGCCGACTGAACCGTTCGTTCGCATAGCTCATACGCACCAGATTCATTCGCACGACTGAACCAATCGCCCAGTTCAGCCGCACGATTGAACCAGTCGCAGAGTTCATACGCACGACTAGACCATTCGCATCCTTCAGTCGCATCAGTGAAAGTTTGTTTGATTAGACTTAAAGTTATTCGCCATGGAAGATCAGATGTCAGCCTTTACTGCTGGGAAGGACTCTAGGATACAGAACCTACTGTTGCTTGAGAGTGAGGTGGGTAATCATAATAAACCACCAAAGCTCTTGACTTTAGATGAGTTTCCCCACTGGAAATAACGTTTTGAGATCTACCTCAATGGAGTGGATCCTAATCTGTGGGAAGCCATCGAGATTGGTTATAGTACACCGGTGGGAGCTGATGGAGTTAAGCTAACGTTAGATGGGATGACGGACGCGCAGAAAGTTAAGTACAATGCAGAGAAAAGAGTTTATGCATTGATTACACAGTCTATCCCAAAGACATATTCCACCAGTACTCAGAGAATAAGCAGTCCAAGAAACTGTGGGATGAGCTAGAGAAGAGGTATGATGGGAATGCTTTGTTGAAGGCAATCAAGGGTAAGGAGTTAAAGAAGGAATTCGATAACTTCTCATCGATTGGTAACGAGAGTTTAGACAACGTCATCGATAGATTCTACCATTTGATGAGCGAACTGCATACACATGGGGTGGAAACGACCATGGAAGAGAAAGTTAGTAACTTTGCAGACGGATTGCCTGATAAGTGGGCTTCAATCGTGTCTAACCTGAGACAGAATGGAATGCTTGCAAAGCTGGATATTAATGACTTCATTCTTAAGTTGCGAGAAGAAGCACTTAGGATGAAGTACAGAGCTCAGAAGTCTTCGTACACTCAAAATCCAGCTTTGTACAACGCCACGCCTCAAGCTAAGACATCTGGAGCACCTCTCCAGACTGCATTTGTGTCTAGCTCGTCGGGTCCTTCACATGCTTCTCCTTCAGGATCAGACACGTCAGGGTCTTCTTGTACCCACTATATTGGATATGAAGCAAGTGCTACTAAACTGAAGACCGAGAACCTCGGTAATGTGACTGTGGAAGTAGCTCGAGAGCATATGGATCTTTTGGCTGCAGTGGTTCATTCATATGATGGACTTGTTGCCGGGAAGATTGGAAACTGCCATCTGGCAGACGAGGACTACGAGCAGGTGGACGAAATGGAGCTTGAGAGGATGGACATAATGTGGGCCTTAGCTAGTGCTGTCCGGAGGGCGAAGAAGTTTGTTAAAAAGACCGGACAGAACTTAGTAGCTACTAAGGATACCACATTTGGCTTTGACAAGAGCAAAGTGACCTGCTTCAACTGTGGAGAGAAGGGGCACTTCAAGAGAGAATGTGTCAAGCCAAAGAAGACGGGTAACGGGAACCCGTTCTCGTCCTTTACTCGCCAAGACAAGCAAGCTTCCAGTTCTACTTCATCAAGCAAGGATCCAAAAGCCTTGACTGCTCATGATGATGAAGGACAGGATTGGAGCTTTAGGTTTGTCTCACCAGGGGAATCAAACATTGCAAGTGTAGAGGATATTGATGATGATTCTGCGAGTGAAGGTGATCTAGCAGTTGAGATAGCGATGTCACATAGTGAAGAAGCAACTGCAGCCGAGGTCAGTTACAAGCCTAAAGAGGAGACTTCCACGTTAGAGACAGAAAAGACAGAATCACCAGAACCAGAGACATCTGATGCTGCGTTGATGGCTAGCTCTTCTTAACCAACTCAGGTAAGTACTACTGACCAAATGTTTAATAATCATGCTTGTTCTGATTGTGATACTTTTAGGAATAGCATAGATGAAAAGTTTGCTAGGTTATTAGATCATAATGATAACTTAGTAAAAGACTTGCAACTGTGCACTGAGGCTAATAGAGTATTAAAACAAAATGAGCATAGTTATAAAGAAAAGATAGACCTTTTGACTAAATAGCTTAGGGAAACCGAAGTAGTTGCCTTTAACCAAGCAAATGACATTAGGTACTATCTAAACTCCCTAGAAGACACTAAGAAGCAAAAGGCAGTTCTAGAAGTAGAAGTAAACTCATTAAAACAGAAACTGCATAGTTGGACTAGTTCTTCACACATAGTTCAACACTTAGTGAGAGAAAGGAATAACGGGGAGGGATTGGGTTACAAAGTGGTTCCACCACCACATGAGATCTTGATGAACACTAAGACTAGACCAGTAAATAATAACCCCATCAAGTATCACGTGGTGTCTACTCCTCTTGTTAGTGATCCAGATACCTCATGTTCATCTATTGAATCTGGAAACAAACAAAAGGAGGCCACTTCAAAGGCAAAGTGTAAATTGCCTTGTGTTAATCTGGAAAAGAAATTTGAAAAAGTTAAATTAAAGTCAGGGTCAAACAGAGTCAAATCAGAACCTAAAAAGACTTCTAATGTTAATTTTTCACATGCTTCAAGTCAAAAACCAGTTAACCAAAAAGAGAAAGATGTTAAACAGGTAAAAACAGTTAACTTTGTTAAACCAGAGAAAACATCAAAAGAACCAGAGTCAAAACCTAAAGTGATTGGTGTTACTAGAGTGTCATACACTTCTCCACAAAGAAAGTTTACTCATAAAGTTGATAGCAGGTCATGCTACAATTGTGGAGAATGTGAACACATTGCTTCCTATTGTCCTTTCTATCAGACACCTAGGACGAAGATTGAACTTCAGGACTCTAAGCCTAGGTCTTCTAAGAGGAGCTCTCTGACTCCACCTAGAAGAACTAGTGAACCTAAAGTTCAACCTGTAAGCCAGTCAACTGTTTATCACAAACAGGCTTTGCACAAGTCTGGCTTATGGAAAGAGAAGTCATCCTGCGTGTCTGATATTGATGACAAGAAGGAACCTTAGCTACCCTCACCCTCTAAGGGTCAATGGGTGGAGTTTATGATGTGTGATGCCTCTGGGAAACCCAAGCCAGTAAAGGCTTGGGTTCCTAACCTAAACTAATTCTTTACTTTGTATGTGCAGGGTGTTTGATACAGTGCTGAGACTAACACGTGGATTGTAGACAGCGGAGCATCCAGGCACATGACAGGAAATAGGGCCCTTTTATCAAACGTCAAGCAAATAAAAGGAGGGCATGTTTCCTTTGCTGGAAACAAGGGAGGCTATATCACAGCTCAGGGAGAAGTGGGAAATCAGAAAGTTAAGTTTGATAAGGTGAACTACGTTCAACAACTTCAAAATAACTTACTTTCTGTTTCCCAAATCTGTGATAAAGGATTTAAGGTCATCTTCGACAACAAGAAGTGTTACGTGCTGAAGAAAGACTACGTGATCCCAGAGGACCAAGTTCTGATGACTGCTTCAAGATATAAAGACCTTTATGTCTTGGATCTGTCAACAGCTGCTACAACGGATCATGAGGTTCAGTGCTTTCTATCTAAAGCTACTGAGAAGGATTCCATCTCTTGGCATAGGAGAATGGGACACATTAGTCAAAGGAAGATGAATCATTTGATTCAGAAGGATTTGGTGAGAGGAGTGAATGTCAAGAACTTCCAGCTTCCTAATTCCGTGTAGCTTGCAAGAAAGGCAAACAGACGAAGAAGTCTCATAAGAAAAAGAAAGTTCATTCAATAGAACTTCCTCTTGAACTTCTTCACATGGATCTGTTTGGTCCAGTCAGTACAAAAAGCATTGCAGGCGATTTGTACTGTTTTGTGGTCACTGATGACTACTCAAGGTTCACTTGGGTAATGTTTCTGAAATCCAAATCAGAAACATTTGAGTCATTCAAGGAGTTAGTAACCACACTGGAATCTCTCTACAAGCTGAAGGTTAGACAAGTACGCTCAGACAACGGGACAGAATTCAAGAATCAGTGGATGGAGGCATACTGCAAGGAAAAGGGAATTGTGCATCAATTCACTTCTGCCTACACGCCTCAGATGAATGGCGTTGCTGAGAGAAAGAACAGAAGCTTGATAGAGACAGCACGGACTATGCTGGCAGACTCGAAACTGCCTATCCAATTCTGGAATGAGGCAGTGGCGAATGCATGTTATACACTGAATCGAGTCCTGATAGTCAAGCGCCACGGAAAGACATGTTACGAGCTACTACAAAGACGCAAACCGAATTTGGAGTATCTTGAACCTTTTGGCGCACCGTACACACTTCTGAAGAAGACACAAGAAGGTAAATTCAGCGAGAAGGTGGATGAAGGAATCTTTCTAGGATACAACATACCGAACAAGCGAGTTTACAACAACTCAACGGGTCTTGTAGAAGTGTGGTGTAATGTTGACGTTCAGCGATATACCACACCACCTACTGGTAAAGGACCCGCCTACTTCTTCGACTATGATGGATTCTTCAAGTCCTTCAACATCCCTCTCTCTCCCTCGGATGATGAGTTAGCTACTAGGATGATGTATGATATTTTGAATACACCATCTAGCTCACAGGGAGAATCATCTACTCAGTCAGGGGGAGTAGTCGATGACAGTGACTCCTCCTCTGAAGATGAAGCTGAAGCAGATGACCAGAACAGTCAGGAGGAACAGGTTCCAGTTCCTGAAAGTCCACAAGCATCTACCAGTGATGCACCTTTGACTTCGAAACCTCAAACTCCATCTACCTCAGATGCAGAACCAAATGTTCATAATCTTGGCTTTGAGGTAGCTGTTCCTACTACTCCAGGATCACGACTAAACGTCTATCATCCCCTTGACAATGTCATTGGGGATGTCAGATCAGGAGTACAAACCCGAAATCAGCTATACTCAGCTGATTACGCCTCGGTTATGGAGAAAGGTTATATTCATGATGGTGCTTATCAGTGTTTTGTCTCGCAGTTTGAGCCAAAATATGTCAGTGATGCACTAAATGATGAGGCGTGGGTGAGTGCCATGCAAGAAGAACTTCTTCAGTTCAAGAAGTTAGGAGTGTGGACTCTGGTTGATAGACCCAAAGGTGCTAAAGTCATTGGCACCAAATGGGTACTGAAATGCAAGAAGGATGACCAAGGGGTCATTATCAGGAATAAAGCTCGATTGGTGGTTCAGGGTTTTCGCCAAGTCGAGGGAATTGACTACAATGAGGTGTTTGCACCCGTGGCAAGGATGGAAGCCATTCGTATCTTCCTTGCCTATGCATCGTACATGAAGATTAAAGTCTACCAATTAGATGTGAAGAGTGCATTCCTTCATGGGGAAATCAGAGAAAAAGTCTATGTCAGTCAACCCGAGGGATTTGAAGATCCTTATCATCGGGATAGAGTTTACAAACTCGACAAGGCTTTATACGGGCTTCATCAAGCTCCAAGAGCTTGGTATGAGAAACTCTCGACTCATCTTGTGAAACACGGCTTTCGCAGGGGAGTCATTGACTGCACGCTGTTCATTAAATAAAAAGATGGTGACCTACTGCTCGTACAGATCTATGTTGATGACATAATCTTCGGTTCAAAGAACGAAGAGTTATGCAAAGAGTTTGAAGCAGTTATGAAGAAAGAGTTTGAGATGAGTGCTATGGGGGAGATGAAGTTCTTTCTCGGGTTACAGGTGGATCAGACTCCAAATGGGATCTTTCTACATAGACCAAGTATGTAGGAGACATTCTCAGTCGCTTTGACATGGAGAATGCTTCTGCTACTGGGACTCCACTTGCTACTAATCACGATATAGCACCTGATGAAAATGGAGATCTTGTGGATGCCATGATGTACCGAGGAATGATTGGATCCCTCATGTATCTCACTGCCTCAAAACCTGATATCATGTATGCTACATGTTTATGTTCTAGATATCAGGCTAAGCCTAAGGTCAACCATCTGATCGGGGTCAAGAGGATTTTTCGTTATCTGAAGGGTACACCCACACTTGGGTTGTGGTATCCTCATGATGATGACTTTGAGCTTACCGCGTATAGTGACTCGGATTACGGGGGCTGCAAGATGAACTACAAGTCTACATCAGCAGGGTGTCAATTCTTTAGGAGAAGATTAGTTACCTGGCAGTGTAAGAAGCAGACATCGGTTGCATTGTCAACCTGTGAAGCTGAGTATGTTGCTGCTGCAAGTTGCTGTTCACAAATCATCTGGATTCAACAGCAAATGCGGGACTACGGTTTAAAGTTCTCTTCTACTCCTATTTTTGTTGATAACTCTGCTGCAATTGCAGTAACTAAAAATCCGGTCCAACATCCTAAGACTAAACATATCGGTATTAAATACCATTTCATAAGAGACTGCTTTGAAAAGAACTTAATTGATGTGGTAAAAATTAATACTGATTTTCAACGCGCTGACCTCTATACTAAAGCCTTTGATAAACCATGTTTTTAATATTTGCTAGAGGTCAACGGCGTTAAAAAGAAAGGTG
Source organism: Flaveria ramosissima (assembly GCA_025215565.1). NCBI lineage: Eukaryota > Viridiplantae > Streptophyta > Magnoliopsida > Asterales > Asteraceae > Flaveria > Flaveria ramosissima. The sequence continues at coordinate 35,550,457 of CM046038.1, forward strand.
AGGTTATTTCTGATGATGATCATGTGTAGTCCGATGTAGTTTAGTTAAAGTTTTTCCTTCTATTGTATTTTATTTTATTTGTTTATTTTCGTCGGTTTAATTTAAACTCATGTTATTTTGCTGTTTATTAAAATCCTAAAATAATTAAACCAGTAATGATTTTAGTATTTTAGGGGGAGAATATGTCAGCAAGTTAACATTAAAAAAAAACGAGGGAGAAGGAGTTGATAGCTGATATAAGGTAGATCGCATTTGTGATACCGATTCAAAACCTTTGGAAAATGATAGTACACAGGAACAAATCAAGAGGGACTTTAAAAATTTAAGTTTAGAAAATATGCACAAATTCAAAGTATAAGTCTGTGTAGTCTAAGCAATATAAAAGGGAAGATGATAGAAAACTGGTAACTCCTAAGGTAACACAAAGAAAGTAGACCTAGAGGTTGCTAGACCACAAATGATATGTCGGTAGATTCAAAACAATAGATGATTAGACCTGACTGGTGATCTCAAGATCAAACTAAGTTGTTCAACTGACTGTGGGCTTCCATCTTATCACTGGTTAACACAATCAACAATATTCCAATAAGGGGCAATGAGCATGTAAACGCCACAAATGTGTGCGGATGACCATAATTAGAGCAAAGCAAGAAAAAAAATGTAAGACAAATGCTATAAAGCTAATGACTTATGTTGTTGGTGCATTTTGTGCAAAATAGAATAAGCTGCTCTAACAAGGAGATAGGTTGTGTGCCTCTCTGCTGTGCGATGGCACTGACCTGAGGATAAGCATAACCTAGATATTCTAGAATTCATTGTTGTTTGCCGCCTCTCTGCTGTGCGATGGCACTGACCTGAGGACTGGCTTCTCTTTGAAAGCTCTAAGAATAGTCTCTTCTTGTAATAATACCCGTAGACCGCTCAAAAGCTCCTGAGGAATGTTGATTACCATATAAGTGTGGGATCCACAAATGTTAGTTTGAAATAATCAAACCTAAATCAATCACCAGTCTGTGTCAAAAGTCTGTGTATGGATTTAAGTGGACAAATATATTGACAATCATTGTGGCTGCAATTCTTGAAAGTTCAAATCAATGTGAAAAACTAAGAGTTCCAGTATGATTCCCTAAAGTTGCTAATGACTCTGGATGAACACCAAGAATTGAGCATCAAAAGATTTTGATAACAAGTCCCAAATGATTTGACTTGCCTGTATGATTCCAAAATTGAATTGGTCCAGGTGTGGTCAATCCAAGTTGAAGCTGTCTATTCCGGAACCAAATCCCGTAGATGTCCATCTTAGGATTTATCTCTCACAAAAAGCCAAAAACAAGTCTTGTTTTGAGTATTTAGTTTAAATTTTCTAAGTTAGTTAGTAGTTTTAGTTTGTTAGTTTGTCGGACTACATCAGGAAAATCAGTAAGGAATCAACTCACTAAAAGGGTCATGTCTGAGATGACCACATGCGTTTTAAAAGTTTAAAACAGTCACATCTGAGGTGACAAAGTGTTTAAAAAAGGTCACGTCTGAGGTGACTAAATGGTTTGAAAGGATCACGTCTGAGGTGATCATAAAGTTTTTAAGTTAAAATGATCATGTCTGAGATGATCAAAAGCTCATAACGTAAATTTCAAAAGTTAAAAGGGTTTTAAATGTAAATTGGTAAAAAAAAATGGCAGAAAATTAACTAAGTGTGACCCATTCACACGATTGGACCATGAGAATGGACCAACCATGCGAATGGCTCCCATTCGCACGAATGGACATGAGATTGAGCCTTTCACACGAATGGCTTATCAGAATGACCCATTCGACCGATTGGAAGGGGGCGAATGAGTCAGTCGACCGACTGATACTCATTCGGTCAACTGAACAGGCGAATGAAAGGCACGATTGAGTCAGTCGACCGACTGAACCTCAGTCGGTCAACAGCATGCGACTGACTGGGCCAATCGCACGATTGAGCCTCAGTCGCCCGAATGAACTAAGCGACTGAGGCCAGTCGGCCGATTGAACCCAACGTCAGTATTTAAAGGGCACAGTCGATCGCATTTCATTCATCACACCCCAATCGCTCTCAAGTCGCACACCCTACCGTTACTTTGCCAAAATTTCATTAGACTTTGATTTCTTCTTGATCTTGATTCACTGACTCTCGGTATTGATTATACAGGTAGTTTGAAGTTCCATCTTCCCAAAACTTGAAGGATTTAAACCCTAATTTGGGTTATTCGACTGTAAAACAAGAACCGAGACATAAATGACCTAATAACCTACCAAAACCATGCAAAACGTTAAAATTAAGTTTAATAGGTTGTTAGTAACAAGAATGCGAGTCTATTGAACCGGTTATCTATGTTAAAACACTTGTTTGGTTAAAGATTCGAACGGTTGGCGACTGAACTATAGGACAGGCGACTGGTCGGCCGGATGAACTCCAATCGCACGATTGAAACTTGCGATTGGGTAAATCGCCCGAATGAACCATGCGATTGAGCTCAGTCGGCCGATTGAACCATTCGCAGACTCAGTCAGCAGATTGAACCCAATCGCATGTCACATTGACCAGAATGAGCTCAGTCGCATGAAAGGACAGCCGACTGACTTCAGTCGCATGATTCATTCGCACGAATGAATCAGAATGAATTTCAACATTACACTTAGAACAGAATTTTCATGTATTATGTACTAATGGTTCTATGTCATGTGTTTTTCAGGATAATGGCTGAGAGATGTTCAATAAATCCAAAGCACAACATCTGTGCTCATTTGGATCACACTACTAGGAACGGGGCCGAGTTCACCGATATTATAGCCTTCCTCAGACGGTCCCGGATCCATAAGGCTATCTCTACTCCCTGCACGCCCTACAGATCACTACATCAGGCATTCTGGGAGAATGCCTCTGTGGACCGCTCCCGTGAGCCCTACAGCATAAGGAGCTCTATACTGGGTCATGATATCGAGATCACTGCTGCCGACATCCAGAGGGTCCTAGAGTTTGGAGATGATACTGATCATCCTACCGAATTACATCCACTGACCGTGAGGGGATGCTTTCTGAGGATCAAGTACGCTGGGGACATAAACTCAGGTGTGCTCAACAAGAGCAACCTGTGTCCCCAGTACAAGTACTTAGCCCATGTGATCCTTAAGTGCGTTGCTTCGAGGAGGGGTGGGTTCGACGACCTCTCAGACCAGATCCAAAATGCCTACGTGGCACTGGTGCTGAACCACCCCTTCAGCTTTTCTAGCATGATATTCTCCTATCTGGTGGAGAACTTGGAGGCAAAGGGAAAGGAGGGGTTTTGTATGTACCCCAGGTTTTTACAGCTCATCTTCAACGAGAAGCTGCCACATCTGCCCAAAGAGAGTCATGATGCAGTGGCTCTGGAGATCATGGATGATACGACTCTGGGTCGGATGAGGGTTTATAGGGGGAAGCAGGTGAAGCCCCAAGTTAAGAGATTGATTGGCCACCTGGCCAACGAGAGGTATGTAGCACCAGGCAGACGCAAATGGCGTCATGAGGACAGTGACTCTGATGATGAGAGGCTGCTACTTCCAGAGATTGACTCGGATGATGATAATAGTGGAGATGCCGGGGACGATATGCCTGCTCCACCGAGAGGCACTGTGTCTGATGTTATTCCCCCGGTGTCTGCCCCAGCTGGAGATATTGCTGAGACAGCCGGATTTCATCAAGAGTTTGTTGTTGGTGCTGAGGAGGAGGAGGAGGAGTCTGATGAGGAGCCCCTCACGCGAACTGTGGGAAGCAAGGTTGTTCCCACAGAACATGGGCTACGGGTGGTTGGTGAACACCCGAGAGACTCCAGAGAGACGGATACTGACCCGAGTTATGCTCCGGGTTCAGCAGGCAGAGTTGTAGGGGGAGCATCCACCTCCACAGGGACGAGGAGGAAGAGGATGGCTCAGCCCCATGGTCTGAAGAAGAAGAAGCGTCGGTTGACCTTCGTTACTACCGTAGCCTCTACATCCACCACCACAGCCACCACTACCACCTCCACAGCTATACCATCCACCACCACAGCCACCACATCCACCACAGCTACCACAGCCACCACCATACCTACCACCACTGTACATATTCCATCCACCACCATACCATTTACACCCACATCACCTCCACCATTTTACCGACCCATCTTCACTACAACCACCACCACCACCACCTCACACCAAGCAGGACCATCAGCCCATACCTCACATTCTTATGGATCACCTCTACCTCCAATCGGGGTAGAGGAACAGCTGTCAGCGCTCAACCGGATGGTGATGCGCTTACTAGCTGCCGATGAGGAGAAAGCTGCACAGATACGCCAGCTTACCGACCTGACTGCTGCACAATCTCACCAGATGGCAGAGCAGGCTCGTGTTATAGAGCAGCAGGCTCAGCTGATGGATGCACAGCGTGTTGAGATGTCCCAACTCCAAGAGCAGCATGCCCAATCAACGAAAAGGATAGAGGAGTTGGAGACCACCAACAAGACCATCATGCTGCGGCTCAAGGGATCAAAGGATGAGCCCTTAAAGATCAAGGAAGGAGATGGAGATGATGGAGACGATGGTGATGATGATGATGAAGATGATGATGAGGATGAAGAGGGTGATACAGAGGATGAGGAGGAAACTGACGAAGATAGAACAGAGAGGAAGGATGATGATGACGAAGCAGAAGGAGGGGATGCGGCTGCATCGGCCTCTGCTTCAGGTCAAGAGAGGAGGTCGAAGAACAGACAGGACCATTCAGCTACCACCTCTTCTCCTCCGAGTGATGAGACTGTGATTCAAGATAAAAGTAAAGACTAGATGTTTTATGTATTTATTTACTTTTGTGTTTGAATTCTGTATTGAAAAACAATGTATCGAATGTTTATATATTAAGTTAATGCATCTCTGTTTGATTACTTACTAATGATGTATGTGTTGAATGTTTAAATCAAACAGATCCAAATTATCAAAGAGATGAGTTTGATGTTGCTCCCCTTCAACAGGTCAAGACTCAACTAACCATGATTCTTGATCTGCAAGGATCGTAAGAAGGTCTGTGAGTTATACCCCTGAAGAAGGGGAAATAATTCATGACCTATCTAACGAGCAACTCGCAGAGATTTTCAAGCTCAATCCGGATGAAATAGTTAAAGATCTCCAACATGTGATTCGACTAGTGATGAAGAGCTCAACGATGTTGATGAAGTCGAGGTCGAAGATATCACTGTAGAGGAGTACCCTCAGTACGCTGACAATGAGGGTAATGTGGTCCCCAATCTGGGTGAGTCCCTCGTCAGTGATACTTTTATGGTGTTAAACAAGATGGAGCAGGAAACTGAGAAGGCAGAAGGAACATCCCAAGCCTCAAATGATGATGTTGATATTCGAAAGGCTGAGTGGGCTGCATGTTTTGAAGAAGTTAGAGCACAACGTGCTGCACCGAAGAAAGATGCCTACACCAAGCTCTACAGAGTCAAGAAACACCACAAGGTGTCTGGTAGGATTATAGCATGGGCGTATTTTGATGATCTTAATGCTTATGCAGTTAAGAGAGAACAGGGCATAGAGTACTTCAGATTCCCACATGATCTGAAGACTCTACCAGGTTTTGAGCTCAACCAGCTGGCTAAGCTAAAGCTTTTGTATGCTGACCCGAGGAAGATGTCAGGCTGGTTCGAGGCTGCACTTAAGAAGGAGTACCACACCAAATGGGTTAACTTCAGACCCCAACAGCCTACTAGGTATATCAGAAGGTCTGAGGTTGATGCCATTACTTGCAAGCCCAAGATAGTGTTGAAGTGGAGTCCTCCGCGCACAATGTCGAGAATCCCACTCAGGGAAATGCCACAGGACTTCACTCCACACTTTAAGTGGTGGTACTATGATTGGAGAACAGCTGAAGCGGTCATAGTCCTAAGCAAAGAGGGACAAATGGATACGATCAGGGTATTCGACCCGATGTGGCTTACTAACTTGTCGGCTAATGATGTCTATACATTATACAAGTGGCCATTGTTCTATGACACGCAAGATATTGTCTATACATTATGCTTTAAAAAAATTATTATTTTAAAATTTTTATTTATTTAGAAATAATAGTTATTTAGTTAAAGTAATTATTTAATAGGAAAGAGAGGCGAGAAAATTTTTGTTAACGAAATTGTAATGTTGACACGTATCATCTCAAGATATTTTTATTAGAGTAGGAAAATAAATAAATTCAGAAATTGGAAATGCATACAAATTTATGATATATAGAGCCATCTAGAGTTGTGAGTTTTAACACAACATATTTAGTAAAGGGATCAAAACTAATTAGGTCACATAGCCACATGGGTAATCGGGTATGCCCGCCCGTATGGGTTTGCATAATGACATCATTAATACCCGGCCCAAGACTGTAGCAAAGGCCCACTAATAAAGAAGCCCATATGAAATAGGTTTGTTCAGCAGTCATATATATTGATCACCTAGGGTTTAAACAAGAGGGTGTCGCCATAACAGAGACCTCCGCCGCAGCTCTGCCGTACAACGCCACCGGAGACACCGATCTCTAACTCCACACTGCAGCCATGGTACATTCATCCTCTCGTATCAATTTGTTTCATTCTATTAATCCATGAAACATATTAACAGCTGTTCGTGATCCATCAGTTGTTCGATTTCTATATACATTTGTGGTTGTATTCATTGATGTTAAGCTGATTGTCAAATTAATGTGTTTGTACTGATTCGGTAATGCTGTGTTAAAGGCTAGAGGATTGAAGAAACATTTGAAGAGGCTTAATGCCCCTAAGCATTGGATGCTTGATAAACTTGGTGGTGCTTTTGTAAGTAGATTTCAAACACTTGTTATATGTGGTTTTGATCTGTGATTTGTTTTTAATTTGGTGATTGGTGGTTTGTGATGTATGTTTATTGTGTTTCAGGCTCCTAAGCCATCATCTGGACCTCACAAGTCTAGGGAATGTTTGCCTTTGATCCTCATTTTGAGGAATAGGTTGAAGTATGCTTTGACATACCGTGAGGTTCAGTCCATTTTGATGCAACGTCATGTGCTTGTTGACAACAAGGTCAGGACAGACAAGACCTACCCTGCTGGTTTTATGGGTGAGTACACTGGTTTTTTTGTGCTAGTTTGTTTGTGATTTAGTAGCAAAGATGTGGTGTTTAGTGCTTTAACTGTTGCTGATAGTTGTTTTGAGATTTGAGCTGCAGTTATTACTGAGTTTTTTTAATCTCTAATCATGTAAATGATGTTGCTAATCAATGTGCATTAATGTATTTAGTAATGTATCTGTTAGGGATTGCATAAAAACAGTAATCTATGGGTCTTGTGGTTAGATCTGTCTACTTGTCATGTGCTCAATTTTCTCAATAGTTTTGCATGTTAGGAGGATTTGAGACAGACTTGTGTGAAGTATTGAGCTCAAATGAATGACCTTTTTTTTTTCTAAACTGATATGTGTTTGTTTTCTGATGTTTAGATGTCGTCTCAATTCCCAAAACCAATGAAAACTTCCGACTTCTATATGATACCAAGGGCAGGTTTAGGCTCCACTCCATCAGAGATGAGGAATCAAAGGTTAGTTGGTATACTTGAAGTAATCCACTCTTTCATGAAGTCATGATTAACTTTAATGAACCATGTAAAAGCTATGGATTGGCATGTGCTCCCTGAGAATTTTTATTTGATTGATTTTTGTATTGTCTTAGTATTTCAGTTGTCTTAAAGAGGCAGTATTTTTTTTTCTTAGCTTCACTTTGTGGTGTGTTTATATTGAAGTTTTATTTCAAGTTGATAACTAAAGTTATCTAATTTTATTCAGTTCAAGTTGTGCAAAGTCCGCTCAGTCCAATTTGGTTCAAAAGGGATTCCTTACATCAACACCTATGATGGTCGAACCATTCGCTACCCTGATCCCCTCATCAAAGCTAATGACACCATCAAACTTGACTTGGACTCAAACAAGATTGTTGATTTCATCAAGTTTGATGTTGGGAATGTTGTCATGGTGACTGGTGGACGCAACAGGGGCCGTGTTGGAATCCTTAAGAACAGGGAAAAGCATAAGGGAAGCTTTGAGACAGTTCACATTCAGGATGCTACTGGGCATGAATTTGCTACTCGTTTGGGAAATGTCTTTACTCTTGGTAAGGGTTCAAAGCCTTGGGTGTCTCTCCCCAAGGGCAAGGGTATCAAGTTGAGCATCATTGAAGAGGCTAGGAAGAGGCAAGCTGCTGCTGCAGCGGTTGCTTAGTTATGCCTTACAAGCATGATCGTTGCTTGATTGCTGGTTGGTCATGTTAAATTTATATTATGAGACTTGTTTTAGAGGAGATAAGTTTTATTTTTGGTACAATTTTGCATCTGCATGTTAAGGTTAGTATGATTTAATATTTGCAGACTGTTTGCTGATTTATCCTGGTTTCTAATGTTGACTTTTGATTCGTGAATTTGCTGAAGGCTATTTGAAACTTTATTATCTAAAACAAAATTTGAAACTGATGATTATGTGTGCAATGACTGCTATCACCATTCTTGAGCTTGTTAAAGGCTTGAATATAGTTGAGTTTTAATCAGGTCGTGTGTTTCTGTTTATTGGAATTTTTTATAACTTAGCAACTACTAAAAACATCAACATATATGCTGACCATAATCATCCAGACTGTTCGAGCCAATTAAATAGGATGAGCCTAGAATTAGATAGAAACATGGATTTAATAATTATAAACTAAAAGCTATCGTCTTCTAACGTTTGTGATTTGTCTAATATGTCTCGCATTAACACGATGTAGTATGTATTTATTATGTTAGCTTTTTTACAGAGTGGGTTGTTTCTTAAAAGTGCAGGGAAGTATGCGAAAACGTTGTTGGTTTTATGGGTGAGGGGTGTCAATGTCCATTTTACGCACACAAGGCTATGGTATAATAGCTATAATTTTATAACACATTTATTTATTCACAATGCATGATATGTTTTCTTAAAAATGTCATCTTTAAAAAAAATCAAGAGAATAGAATCTTGATTTTATGATATATATATTTAAAATAACGCTTAAGTGTAAAGAACTTGTCTGAGTTAAAAACATTAAATAAATGAAAAGTCCACAAGATGCATATTCCTTTTTTTTCCCTTAAAATAGTTACTTTCAGTCAATCTTAACAATTTAACTTGTTTATTTAGACATGCACAATACCTTTTAAACAAGATCCGCTTTGTATTTGATCTCCTCCATCTCTCTCTATATTTAGACACGTATATGTTATACCAACTCTATCAATAAATGGTGTTTTCTAGAGCCTCGCCTTGAGTAACCTTTTAACGAAGTTTCTATACATGTTACAACCTCAACCGATGGCTATAAATTTAGAGCATGTCAAAATCCAACTCAACAACCAAACATAACTTGATCGATATTACAACACCCGATGGGCATTTTAAAAAAGGATTTAGCTGAAGGAACAAGTATCCGTCTCGTGATGAGGATGGATTCAAGTCCTACTGTAAAAGCGGCGGGGTGGGCTCTAACACCTATCCACTTTCATTATTGCCATCATCATTTCTCCGTGTGCATATGCACATACAAGGTCTTACAGACCATGAGAGGGATAGCAGATAACTTGATTATTTGTTTGAGGAAACATCCTGTGTTCCTGTTTATAAGGAGGTTATTTGTACATTTAGAGAGATCTTCTACACCATCATCTTTACTTCAGCTATCACACCATGGAGAGAATCGTGATCATATCTAAATTCTTTTGTCATGGAAATACATTAACTATCATCACTTTTCAGAAAAAAAGATAACATTTCCAAGTTTCTAACCTGTATTCTCATTACTCCACCTTTGTTCATACACGTATAACCACATGAACTCCACTAACTAGTCAACTCAACTTGATTTATGTCGAGCTGGGCAAGAGCTTGATCTTCCAAGTTGAGCTTCGCTATTAACAGTGAGCGTAGAGTATACGTACACCAAAACAGATAATGACTTGTCTACATCATCCAGTGGGGCACAAATGTATTGATTCGAGTAAATAGTAATGTCACCATATTTCATACATATAAAACCGAAATGTGAACAAATAAAATCTCACCAAGAAATTTAAAGCCTATAACATCTTCGCATCATCGTTCACAATTTTATACATGGAGAACCAAACATATAACAGTTCCATTGGGGTTCATAGCATTCAGAAACATACCACAGTTCCAACACATCTCAGAACTTATCAACCGTGATACCATCCCTGCAAACCTCATAAGCTTGCCTACTTCTCGTCTTCTTCAACCCAGCTGTGAAATGCAACTTTGATCCTTCAGAGGTGATGCAAGTTACTTTAACCCAGATCATAACTTTGGTCTTGAGTCCTTCAATATCAGTTAGCTTTCCTTTTTCTAGATAGCCGGTTACACTGGTTGAAAATCTCAAAACCGATGAGTCTCTGTAGCCCACTTCACAGATTGAGGGTATGAATATGGTTAGCTTTTTTGTCTGTTCATCAAACTCGTAGTTTGTGGCGTCACGAGGGAAGATGCCCACTGGCAAGTCGTATTCCTTGAGTAGTTCAGTCAGCGGCTTTTGCATTTTTCCTGCAAATGGAACCATTAGAATTATTTAGGGGTCAAATAAGCAATTTTTGCTGCAACAAAAATAAAATAAATAAGATAAACCAAAAATAACTAATCACCCCTATCCTAAACACTTCTATTCCCACCTATATATATATATATATATATATATATATATATATATATATATATATATATATATATATATATATATATATATATATTTTCGCAAGAATGCCATTTTTGGGCATTGTATGTATTGATTTGGTTATCTAATCAGAAAATTCCTAACAATCAAACATCTGATTATCGTGTTATAACATCGAACAAATTTCATACAACCTTGAATATTTGATTCTGGTTAATTCAAAATAACATAAATCATCTTTAAAATGCAGATACAAACACCTGTTAAATTTTATACTCAAAATCTTCACAATTTTCATTTAAAATGTCTCGCTGTAAGATTTTCATAGTTTACAAAAGAACTTAAAACCATATAATAATCCTCCTCTGGTTTCCTATATGCCAAATTTCATTGCAAATTATTAATATGTAGATTATTGTTAACGAAATTCCTCTAATTGTACCAGAACTGAAGACTACTTGCCATATGTGGCTAATAGTTACACAATTGCTAAAACATGTTTATAGTCATGTACTTTTCAAATTTCAAGGTCCTGCAAAAAATTTTGGTTACGCAACCTTCATACAGTTCTTTTAACTAATAACTACAATATATATGAATAAATAAATGTGTGAAATTACCATGTGTCCCTCAAAACGTAAACAATATCATATTTGCTGAAAAAACACCTTACCAATTACTACCATATATACCCATTTTATAAATGATACCCTTCCCTTATGTAGGATTTATGTTATGAAAGTTTCATATATAATGATATGAGTAAAATATAAGTCTCAAGTGCATTGAATGGATATATTTGATATTTATTTTTTTGGTCAGGTAAAATTGATGAAGCTTTTAGGGTATATATGAAATTCCCCTTTAAAAATGTGCAAAAATATGATGATTTTGTAGTTGCACAGCAAACAAATACATGATGCATATGTTTTAGAACATAACTCTTCTTGTAAATTGCTACCATATATACCCTAATATATCATAGTTCTTTATTATAAAACAAGCTTCAAGAATTGATGGATTCAGGAATGAAAAGATAGTTATCATGTAAATTACACGTTTTAGCTTGAAATTGGATAAAAAAGAAGCAAAATGGGAAGTAGCATACAAAAACACAAGCCCCAAAATAAGTTGGTTGTAGAACATAAAGAAGCAAGACAAACCTTTCATTTTGTTGACAAACCATGATGCTCCACCAGAAATACTGCTTTGCAAACTCTAAGAAACAGAAACAAGAATATAAGCAAGTAAAAGTATTAATGCAAATATAGTGCCAATTGTTGATACGAGTCACAAAATTAAATGCAAACAATAAATAACAACATATGATAAAATAATATATCATTTACAATTGACATATAGTACCAAGCAAATATATTAAATCAAACACAAAATATGATGCAAATTACTCTCAATGGTTTTACAATTTCTCTGTTTACAAACAGAGATGATATTTCTGTATCTTTTACTTGCTTGGTAATAACCTCAATTTATACATTGTTCATATCAAATAAGAGAGGCACATGAAATGAAAACACACATATCTTATAGCAAAGTTGAGTCATTTTGACCAAATTTGGTCAATACATGAAATTGGTCAAACCATGTGACCTCTCCACAAAAGGCACACGAGAGGTATATTTGAAATGCATAGAAGTGAAAGTTTCTAACAATTAATGACTTCTATTCCACCATATACTTACCCTCAAGGCAGATGTGGATCAAGGATCCCCCCATGAAGTGAATAATCACATATGCTTAATTCTAAGACCCAAAAAGCAAATATATCAGACAATTAAAGAAACAAGACTTTAATCCATTAATTGCACGAGTCATTCATCTATAAAAGTTTCTTGGTGCCAAACTATCATTTATATACCGTTATGAAACTTGTCATCTAGGAACAAAGATGAATGTTGCCCTTCTGTCCAAAGATCACATGATTGGTAAGTACTTGGCTGTAGGAAAATATTATCAGCAACTCACTAATAATTGCTGGTGATATTGGTGTTATCAAGTCATATAGTTAATTGGGATTACTTAAGACCTAAGGGAATCCGATACGAGTTAGAAGGTGTGGAGGCACACTCGTTAAACATCAATATGAGTTAGAAGGGCAGCACCCCTGGCGGGATCAAAAGGGCTGAGCCCCAGTGGGGGTCTCGCTGCTTAGTACTGAGTGATATTGGTGTTATCAAGTCATATAGTTAATTGGGATTGCTTAAGACCTAAGAGAATCCGATACGGCTTAGAAGGTGTGGAGGCACACTCGTTAAACATCAATATGAGTTAGAAGGGCAGCACCCCTGGCGGTATCCAAAGGGCTGAGCCCCAGTGGGGGTCTTGCTGCTTAGTACTGAGTGGCGCCCACGACGAGTGAAAATTCGATTTCATACTTGAAAGCCTTAGAGAATTGCTTTCAATTTAATACTGGTTGCATGATCAACGCTTACTGGCCAACTAGCACTAACTGAGTGATCAAAAACATTAGATACTGCCAGCAGAGTTCCTGCTGATGGTAACCAAATTAACTGCCAAACTAATTTCCGCTAACTGAATCAATCTTTCATGAAGCATTGTGTCATGGACTAGTTTCAACTTTCAACCACACAATTGTGATAGTTCCCCGTCACCCAACTATAAGATGAAACTCTTTGAGTAAATAAACATACATTCTCTTTTTTGACTAATCCTGAGTCATCCGATTGAAATTTTAAAAATACCATCTAAATACTTCAACTGAAATTGATTAAATACAACTTAGAAAAGATTATCAAAGCAATTACAAACTACATAACCTACATAAAACAATTGTACCTGATACAATGCATGTCAAAAAGATTATCCAAGCAATTACCAACTACAGTAACTACATAAAAAAATTGTACCTGACTACCTGATACTATATAACATAAAAATCAGGCAAGTGCTGCTGAAAGTTATTTTATAGTCTCTGTCCAACTTAGATTCCTAGTGTAAAATCAAGCTTCAATGTTGACTCATAAAGATGATATCAGTGAAGTGAATTCTGGTATGTAAACATATTATCCAAAGAACGACGTGGATGCTTAGTTTCAAACCCCCTTTTTTTTTCACAAATCAAATTGCTAAATTGGTCATCGATTTAACACCAACATTCCTTTAACTATACTGCTTACCATAAAGTTTGATCTAGTTAATGCAAATTTGGCTCAGAAAAAATTCACAACCACTCCAAGTTTGACGTCAATAATAACTTGCTTCTCCGGCCAAAAGTTTGTCCTTTTACCCGAACCCAAGGGTGTATATGCTTCCATTTCCATAAAGGGAAAATCACAATACATGGCAATGAACTCACCTCATTACTAATATAGTCACCATAAAATCATTACTAAAACAAGTTACAACATTTTCAGAATTGATTGATTTGGGTACTTTCACAAGAAATCTGGGAGGCTTTCAAATGGTTTTCATAAAGGTTTCTTGAGATTCGGAAGGTTTCTATAGGGGTTTTTACAAGTTGCAATGGATTTAGTAACGAATTTTGAATTTTGGATGGTATGAATAGTAATTATTAAGGTCCACAGACCAATTTAGAAATGGAATGGAATATTGCCCCAATTGATTTCAATTAACCCCTTCAACAACCCACCGATGAGTAGATTAACACAGATTTTTTACCAAATCATCACAGATCTATCCTAAAAGCATCGGTTATCACAACCTACCATCAAAATAACACAAAACCATGAATCACAGTAAAAATCCAACAAACCGACGACAGTTCCAATCAAAAGTTTAACCTAACACCATAAAACTGATCAAGTGACAAACAATTTCAAAGATAGTTCACATATCACGCGGATCATAGCATGAAATTGAGATTGAAACACACGCAGAGACGAAGACTTACGTTGATATCATCGCCGACGGAATTAAGTTCCTTGTTGGCCTTGTTACTGAACCAGTAACTTCCGAATTTTCCGATAAGCTGATCCATACTTTACTTGTGAAGATGAATTCCGATGAGATCGATTAAAGATCTGGTCCCCTTCTAATTCAATTCAATCTCTGAATATCCCTGATTTCTCTCTACAATTCTTCAAGTTTAACACGTTTTCTTTATTAACTTTTATATATATTTTCTTAGTCTATTTTAAACCGGACCACTCTAATTTATATGTTGTATGCATGATTATTATATGAAAAATAAAGTTTATATTTTCTTATATTATTTAAAACTATAACTCACTCAGCGAGCTGACTTTTATGCATAATAGTTGGCAGGTAAACGCTGATGATGGGGATGACACCATGGAGCAACTTGGAGAGCAATGGATGACATTCATGTTTATGAGATCTGTATTGTATTTTCAAACAATGCAAATGTTTTTATTCTATTTAAAGACAAATGTATGAGTACAATATGATTTCCAAGTTTTAAATGAATATCTATTTAATTCCGCTGCAATGTTTTGATTAATAAAAATGATTTTATACTATGATTAACCGACTGTGAGGTTTTCCGGGAGCGGGGCCTTACACCTTGTCCCAAAAATGTTAGAGCCCATTGCTCAAGGTGACAACCTAGCAACACAAGCTAGTGTTGAACCCACACCTTCTACCTCCCAACCACCAAAAAGACCACAAATCACCCTCACCTACCAAAGAAAATCCAAACGAACTCCTACTCAAGCTATTGAGCTTGTGCATGCCCCCATACACTCACCCATACAGGAGGAAGTGGATACTAGAGCTTCAACTTCCCCTGAGGAGCAAACCACTCCCATCTCTTCAAGAATCAGTGCGGAGGTTCCTCATGCTCAGCCTGATGAGCTCACAAGCACAACTGCCTTAAGCCTTCACTCTGAGTCTCAACACTCAAGTGAACAACCTTCAGGGGACAGTTACCATCCCCAGCCTTTAGACTTAAATCAACCCATTCCTAACCTTGAATTCTATACTGATGAAGACTTAGGTTTCAGTGAGTACCATGAGTCTTTCTACTCTTCCCCTACTCAAAGAGAGATGAGTGCTCCTGAGTCCCCTATGTCTAGCCCACATCAGTCACCCATTACTGAGGTGGATCAACCTGAACCTGTTCAGAAGATCCATATGGAAGAGGCTCTCACTTCTGCAAGTGACTACATCATTAAGACCTCAACCATAGCAACTCAGCCCATTGACACTTCAACTGAGGCTGTCAGTGAACAGAGGAAATCCAGCAGCCAAGAACCTGAAGCTGGTGGTGAGAGTGAGGACTTTGGTCTAATTCTCTCATCCCCCAATGATTCTTCTGATGAAGATGAGGGGAACTCGAGACTAAAGGTGCAAAAACTGTCAAAAACATGCACCTATTTAGTCTCTAAGGTTAGTCACCTTGAATCTCAAGCGACTACCTTGCAAAACAGGGTCAATGATCAGCAACTTGAGATATCTTATCCCAGGGGAAAACTAGTAGGGAGACCTTTAAGGAGAGCTCAACTAGGAACACAAGAACCTGTGATTGTGATTGACCTAACTCCTAGCTCACCTATGCAACAGGGTGATGCTACCAAAAAGAGGGAGAAAGTTATTACAATCACAGAACCTAGGAGTTCTTCAAGGAGTATGGACATTGAGGACTCACCATCCTCACTTGCAATTGTGCATACTCAGTAATTTTCTCAAGTTCACATTGATGTGGACTCTATAGACTCTTTTATTCAGAGTCTCTTTGAGGAAAGCATTCCAAGGGCTATGTCATCCCCACCCCAAGGAACTTCAAACTACATTAATGGGTGGAGGTATGATGCTGATAGAAGAGCCCTCATTCTTCAAAGAGTTCAAGGGCAGCAAGAGGTGTTCAAATTTAAGACCTTGAACTACTATGAAGGTCTTGACCTGATCAACATGCCACTTGTCAACCCAAGTCACTCTAGACAAGCTGGCAGACTGGCACAAAGGATTCAAGACAGAATCACTGAAGAGTTCAGTCTAAGAAGAAGACAAAGGCAATTAGAGAATGTCATTGGTCAACTGGATGTTAAGGCAGACCCTAAGATTAGCTTCAAAGGGAAGACCTTAATTGAAAGCCCAGTGATAGAGCCTGAGAGCCCTGTCATACCTACACCTACTTCAGTAATTCATTCCCTCAGTGAAACACCTGCTGGTGAAGGTGTATCATAGCCTCTCTCTGGCCAGATCTTGGAAGCTACACCAAGCAATGAAGGTCAAAGCTCTCTCCACCCTTTGTCACAAAGGTTTGTGGGTGACAAAGGGAAAAGGATTTTAACTCTTGAGGAGATTGAAGAGGAGGAGAGAGAGAGGAAGAGGAAGCTAAGGGGAGAAAGTTCCTTTGGGTCTTCAGGCTTCATGCAAGCTGCAATCATGGCTGCCCCCAGACCAAACACTCAAGATGATGAGTTGAGGGCAGTCAGGATTACTTATGTTCTTGAAAACCAAATACTTGTGTTGTTAGCTATCTTGTTCAGTCTTATATTTTACTTATGTTCTTAGCATTTCTTTCACATAAGTTACCATTCCATATTTGATCAGTTAAGTGTTCTAAGGAACTCTCCAAATTGTGTTGTTGTGTTGTAAGTGCATACCCTTCACCAGTCTTGCACCATACTTAACACAAATGACAATTTGGCAAAATTTGCTGAAAAGTCGGATGATGCTATTTTGTTGGATATTCCTCCAGCTCTATTTCTTATAGAGTTTATAACATCAAAAATCAACAATTTGAGGAATCTTCCAACATTATTGTTAATGAGCATACTCCTTGTGTTAGAGGGAATGGCCCTGATCATATCTTTGATATAGAATTGTTTAGAAACTATTCAAAACCCTCTTGTGAGAATGTTTCAGCTGGAATAGGTACTCAAAGTGATTCTGATAATGATCAACTATTCGAGTTACCTAGACCTAGTCCAAGTTCTCCATGAGTTGCTACAAACCAAGCTCCCACTATTGGCAGATCTGATAGTATAACAATCTCAAGATATAGTGGAGCTTCAACCAGTGGTCCACCTAATGAGCCTCAAAACTCATCTGGTGACACTACACAACACCAAGCTGATGGAAGTAGCATCTTAAAGGAACAGGCAACTGTTAATGTTGCTTCACACCCAACAAATGATGATGGTGTTTCTCATTCATTCAATCAGTCCTCATTGAATGAGTTTGAAACAACAACGGGTCCAAGTGTTCAAGCTCTTGAGCAAAATATGTCCAATCTGGATCTGTCTTTGCAACTGGAGGTGATCCCTAGACTTAGGATTCACAACACTCATCCAGCTGAGAATATCTTAGGAGAAGTCTCTAAAGGTGTGAGAACAAGAGGACAAACTCACAATGGGAATGTCTGTTTGTACTCATGCTTTTTTATCCCAGATGGAACCTAAGAAGGTAGAAGATGCCTTGAAAGATAGTAGCTGGGTTGAGTCAATGCAAGAGGAATTGCTTCAATTCAAAAGACAAAAGGTTTGGAACCTATGTCCGCTATCATCCGGTCAAGTACCAATAGGCACCAAATGGGTTTTTAGGAACAAGAGAGATGATAGAGGCTTGATTATCAAGAATAAGGCAAGACTGGTAGTTCAAGAATACACTTAAGAGGAAGGAATCGATTATAATGATGTCTTTGCACCTGTTGCAAGACTTGAGGTAGTTAGGATCTTCCTTGCTTATGCTGCATCCAAGAATTTTACTGTCTACCAGCTTGATGTCAAGTGTGCATTTCTATATGGGGATATAGATAGGGAAGTCTATATGTGTCAGCCTCCAGGATTTGAAGACCCACAACACCCTAACTATGTGTGCAAACTGGATAAAGCTCTCTATGGGTTGCACCAAGCACCTAGGCTGAGGTATGAGACATTGTCACAATTTCTCCTAAAGAATGGATACACTAGAGGTAACATTGACAAGACTTTGTTCATAAGGAAGTCTGGGAAAGACATTTTGCTCGTTCAAGTCTATGTTGATGACATCATATTTTGGTCCCTCAAATGACCAAATGTGCAAAGACTTTGAGAGTATTATGAAGAAGAAATTTGAAATGAGCTCCATGGGAAAGATGGACTTTTTCCTTGGAATTCAGGTGAAGCAGATGAAGGAAGGGTTCATTATCAATCAATCTAAATATGTCAATGACATTTTAGAAAGATTTGATATGAAAGATTGTAAGCCAGCCAAGACACCTATACCCAGAAACCACAATCTTTGTCTTGACTTTGAGGCGGAGGATACTGATCAACATCAATATAGGGAAATCATTGGTTCTTTGATGTATCTCACATCAAGTAAACCTGATATCATATTTTTCAACTTGCATCTGTGCAAGATATCAGGCTTCTCCAAAGGTGTCTCACCTAGTTGTTGCCGAGAGAATCCTTAGATACCTCAAAGGAGCACCTAAACTAGGTCTCTGGTATCCAAGGAACAGTAATTTCAATCTCTATGACTATTCTGATAGTGACTATGGTGGCTGCAATATCAACAAGAAATCAACATCAGGCGGATGTCAATTTCTTGGTGGAAGGATCATCTTATGGCAATGCAAGAAGCAATCCTGCATCTCAACATCTACTATTGAAGCTGAATACATTGTTGCTGCTAGTTGTTGTGCTCAACTACTGTGGATTCAGAACCAGATGATAGACTACGGATTCAAGTTCATGAGTACTCCAATCCACATTGACAAAAATAGTGCTATCTCCATTATTGATAATCTGGTGAAGCACTCCAAGACAAAGCACATTGATATCAGGTATCATTTCATTAGAGATATTCATGAGAAAAATCTGATTAAGCTAATCAAAGTTGACTCGAATGAACAATATGCTGATTTGTTCACCAAAGCGTTTGATGAACAAAGATTTAAATATCTTTTTACAGCTATTGGGATGATAAACATTGATTAGTCTATCTCATTTGAAAACATTTTTAAAATGTGTAATGGCGTGTGTTAAAACAATCTAAGCCCTAATAAAAGGTCTTTCTCTGAAAATTCACTAAGTATAGATTCTTCTGAAGAGGAATTAACCCTCGGAAGATGATTTATACATCTTCCGAAGAAAAATTCCTCCAAGGAAGATCTTCTTCTCGGAAGAGTTTTTAGTCTTGGAAGAAGCGATTGATTACATATCAGATCTACTTCCGAAGCTTATAAACTTCTCCATTCGGAAAGCACTTTTTACTATTTGAAGTAAGAAACTTACCTTCGGAAGTAAAATTGGTTTCGGAAGAAGATTACCTTCGGAAATGTTCTATACTCGGAAGAGAGATTTTACTATGTAAAAAGCAAAGATTTTATTAATGATGTCGGATTATTTAAATGGATTTAACCTTACCGTCCTTGTCACATCATACACCAAACCATCTTTTCACCTTATCCAACCCCTAAAACCGCCATTTCACCCATTTAAATAACCCCGACTCATCATTTTAAACTTTTTACCAAATTTACTGCCCAAAGCTTCCTTCGTCTCCAATTTACCCAAGTTCAAACTCATTTCTCTACAAATTTTCCAAAATGGCGCTTAACCCTCGCACAACTAGGTCGCACTCCTTGATTCATCCAAGGATGCTGACTTCTCAGATATCATCTCCTTCCTCACCCAATCTACCTATTACACCGCTCTGACTGTTAACCCCATTGTTTATTCAAATCATATGGCTAATTTCTAGGGCAACAGTAATTTTGAAACCCTAAATGGAGTTAGGGGTATAAGGTCGAGCATTTGTGTCCAGGAGTTGATCATATCAGAACAACTCATCAATGAGCATCTGGAGCTTCACGATGAAGGCACTCCTACTGAATACCCAAGTCAGACCTAGATGACACATATACCCAAATGGGATATGGTGGAGATGTGAGTAGGTCTACAGTTTACAAGTTTAACTTCTCATATAACTGGAAGTTCCTGCTTCACGTTGTTCTCCACTGCTTGTCTAATAAGTCTGGGGGATGGGATCAAATCCCATATGAACTAGGATGCCTAGTTCATGGATTGGTGAAAAGCCTCCGCTTCAATTACTCAAGATTTGTGCTGATCAACCGTATGGGGAACCTCCAGAGGAACATATTCTATATGTATCCCAGGTTCATTCAGCATCTTATCAACTATTAGCTCGACCAGAGTCAGCTTGTCTGTGCAGCTACTCTACCATTCCCTCAAATGAGGTTGGCCATCTTCAAAGTCTAGAAGAGAGTGTCCACCAACTACACTGGGAGACACTCTGAGCTTCTTCCAGGTATGATTGAGCCCATGGCTCCTGGTGACATCCCTGTTAACCCCACATGTGATGAACCCAAACCAGCAACTACTCTTACTTTGCCAAATCTACCTTCTCACCCCATCACAATCACATACAAGAGACGCCCCGAACGAACCCTTTTTCAATCTACTTTGATTGAACTAGCTCTTCCTGTTCAACCCAAAAAGACTAGTGTGGAAACATGGGCTCCCACTCAGTCTGAGGTCTCACCATCCTTCACTTTTGACCTCAATATGGGTATTGAGTCTCCTCGGTCTTAATTCCATGAGCCCTAAACCCAAGCTGTAAACCCTCAAGGTGAGTCTCTATACTCCTTTGAGCAGCCAAAAAGGGACAACCCCACCATAGGCTCAATGCCATTAGACATTGACCAAAGTCCCGGGTCATTAGGCTTAACCTTAATATCCTTTACTGACCTTCTTATTGGAACTGATGAGGAGATTATGTCTCTTCAAGGCAATGAAGTTGATCCACAACACCCTCTCAAGGATCAAAAGAGCCTAGAGAGATCTCTTATCTCTAGCCCCCATCAGCAAGCCCCAACTGAGGTGAGTCCCATTGATATGGAGAGGACTCATGTAGATTCAGCTACCACTACTGAAGGAGCCTCATTGGACCTTCAGGACAGTGGTAACATTACTGAGACTGAATCTACAGCAACCATGCATTTGATGACTTTAAAAGAGACATCATTAGGCAAGGGAAACCAGGGTGCCAAGAAACCACATCTGGTGGTGAGGATGAACATACTAGGTATGTTACCTCATCTCCTCATAATTATTCAAAAGAAGATGAGGGAAGTCTACAACTCACCATTCAAGACCTACTTTCTAAAGTCTCAAACCTTGAATCTAAGGTTAAGACTTTAGCGGATAGGTCTACCACTCAAAAACTTGAGATTGAAAATCTCAAGGCCAAACTAGCTGAGAAACAGATTGAGAGATCTGTTAGGCATGTGCCTATTCAGGTCTCATTGAGCTCTTCCTCTAGCTCATCAAACTCTCAGGATGAGGATACCAAAAAAGGGGAGAGTGTTCAGGGACAAATGCATAAGGAACCATAGAGTCAAGCTCTTTCTACTTTAACTTCAAGATACCCTACTCAACAAGCTTCAGTTTTTCCTAAGCCTCCTCCAATTGTCATTCGAATGGACCAAAGGATGCTCCAAGATCTTAACAGGTTCTTTTCCAAGTTCTTGATAGGATCTTCCATTGAACAACCAAGCCCTGATGTGTCTGTGATATACTTTGGAGCTCAAGAGCTTCAAAGGTTGAATGCACCCTCTACCACTGTCTAAGAAATTGGTCAACCTAAGGTCCAAGTTGAATCTGAGATTGATTTCGTTGGGGAAATGAGGACTAATGGCCTAGTAACTGAAGTAGTTGGGACAGAGAATGCATTTTCACAGACTTCCAAAGCTTAAGCCAAAGCCTTGGAAGAACTCATTCAAACTTCCGAAGCTGAGATTGAAGTTGCGGAAGGGCTATATTCTCTATCCGGTGATCTAGTTGTTACAGATGCAATTCTAGAACTAGCATCTGAGGTCAATAGGGATGATTTTCTCACCCAACCCCTTGCTCAAACATCATCACTATCTCTTTCTCCCATCACCACCACTCAACTTGAAACCTCTACTCAAGAACCTCCAAAGTCTAGCACTTCCAAAGACACCAAAAGGAAGAGGAAAATGACTGCGAAAGAAGTAATGGAGGAAGAAAGGTTGGAGAAACTTAAAAGAAAAGGTAGACTCCCAATTAGGAAGTTGGTAGCTACAAGTAGCAAAGCAGCTGCAGCTAACCAGGAGGCTATCAACAACAAGAAGAGGGTGGAGATCATTGACAGACTTGTCAAGCTTGGAGCTGTTAATGAAGACGTACTTCTGCTACCATTAAAGGAGCTAATTGAGTTAGAAAAGGCAACTTTGCTACAGATTCAGCAAGAAGAAGAAGCAGCAAGGTTGACCTTGGAGGAAGAGAGGGAGAAAAAGAAAAGAGAGGCTGATCAGTAGCTAAGGAGTGAAAGGATAACTTTCCTAAGCTCCAGGGGTTTCTCTCTTGAGGAATTGACTCCTCACAACAATGATACGATCTTGTGGCTTTTCAAGAAAGAGCAAGATCAAATGGAGAAAGAGAAAGAAAGCTGCAAAGGAGAAACTAAGGGAGAAGAAGGAGGAGGAGGAAGAAGCAGGACTCGTTGCTGCTAGGAAGATAGGTGATAAAGCCTGGATGAAGGACTTCTCTGGGCTCATGGCTTCTCTGGTAGGCAGGTGGGTCCAATGTCTGAGAAGACCCTGTAACGACATGTCAGTGACATCAAGGCTGACATTTGCTCAGGGAAAAGGAAAGAGATGTACAAAAGGGGACAGGGGATGACCTTCAAACCAACACCTCAGCCCCAACCTCAACCTCAACCTAAACCTGAACCAATCCCTTTCCCATTTACCATCAAAACTGAACCAACCTCTGAGCCCTACACCCCAGAACCTACACCATCAACCTTACCCTCTTCATCACCACAACCACCTTAACTACCCATCCTCAAACCCAAAACACTTCCTAGAACCCAAACATCACTACCTACCCAACAACCACCCAAACCATCCCCTCAGCCTTCCAAACATCTCTCCTTAGAGGAGTTTAAGGATATCAAGATGAAGCTCATTAACTGTACAACCTTGAGCGACATCTCTTGTGAGGAAGGGTCAGTCAAGCTAACCTATGTTGATGGCTCCTCATGTTCCCTCACTAGAGATCAATTCTTTGATCTGCCTAGAGGAACACTAGACCAAGCCGTTAAACTCTTTGGCCTCAACTCGGATTCACTAAATGAAGAAGATAAAAAGCTAAGAAGAAGGTTGGTGACTCTGCTGGATACAAAGAAAGGGGATAAAGTGCCAAGTCAGCCCCTTGTGCCTAGAAAGAAGATCATCCATTAGAGGTTTGAAGACTCTTCTCACAACTTTGTTGTTGAGAGAGAGAATGGAGAGCTAAACAAGCTCAATGCCTCATCTCTGTTACACTCAAGCAGATTTGATGTTGCTGAGTTAGCAGAGAAGCCATTCTCCAACCCCTCCAACTCTGAGATAGATGCTCACATCAGAAATCATCTGAGCAGTCTTCATATGGCCTAGCTAACTGCTAGGACCAAGATTGAAGAAGAGTTAAGACTGAGAGAGGAGGTGGAAAGGAATGGATCAGCAACCAAAAGCAAAGCCTTTCTTTAAATAGTTGAAGGTCCTGAACTTGAATCCATAGTTAGATGGGAGTATGGCTACAAATCCCGTCAACTCACTCTCTTCAGGGGGCATAATAAAGGGTGCATGTCATTCAGAGTGATAGACTGGATCTCCTATCCACGAATGACTTGTACAAACTTCTCAGTGCCACTTCAGGGAAGAACAAAGAAACAGATAAACATCTTCTGTCCTTGGTGCTGAAGGTTTTGAGAAGTAGGAATAAGTGAGGTTTTGGTAGCATCAGCCTAGGGGGAGTTTGTTAGATCTAGAAAGACTGGTGAAACCAAAACCAAAACACTTAGACAATTTTGGTACAACTTGTAAAGGCTTCCGAAGCAAAGTACAGAACTTCCCAAGGCAAATGGAGTTCTTCTGAAGGCAAAGACAGAACTTCCGAAGATCATGTCTGAAGGATCTTCCGAAGGAAGACTCCAGCTTCCGAAGACAAAGTCTTCTCTCTTCCGAAGTTCAAGACTTAGAAGAAATCAAGACAACAACTTCCAAAGTATGAAGATCTGAAGAAGTCCTTAAGCCTCGGAAGAAGTAGCCTCTTCCGAAGTATAAACGGCTTTGGATGAACAAGTTCTTCCGAAGCCAATTAACCTTCGGAAGACACTACTATGAACCTGTGGACATATGTATGGCCCTTCTGACATTCCGCTGCAAGTCTCTGAGATACTGCATGGTGCTTTCCCATGTCCATGTAGTTGACCAAACTTTATTCCACTATTCACCTTTTATCAATTAGTATAGTTACCAACTTTAGTTGGTGAGAAAAGAAAAGTCATGGACATGTCATGACTACCTTATCTTAAATAATACTTTATCTAAGATACCTTAACTTCAGCATTGTAGTATCTGCTTTAGTCATAGGTTTCCAACTGGTATCAAAGTATATCCGGCTGTAGGATCTAGTATATATTGTTTCTTATTGTAACTCATGTAATATGTGTAGGTACATGTGTCCCTAGTTTCTGAACTAAATGTAATATATCTTTAGTGTCTTACACTTATGTAATAGTTGGGTACTTAATGAAATGTAAATGTTTGGTTGTGTTTATAATGTTTAATATTTCATTAATGAGTTGTTTAACGCATATTGACTTGATTATATAGGTTTGTGGTTGTTTGAATGAATCTTGATAATGTAATGATTAATAAATACATTCAAACTTAGTAATATGAAGTTCTCATGCGAATGGCCCATGCGAATGGACCATACGCATGAACAACTTCATGCGAATGACTCAGTCGCACGACTGAACCAGGAGACTGGATCAGTCGCACGAGTGTGACATGAGATTGGGTCAATCGCACGACTGAACACTCAGTCGTGCGAATGGATCAATCGCATGGCTCAATCGCACGACTGAACCATGCTAATGGTTCAGTCGCCTGAATGAGAAACCCTAACCTATAAATACCACTTAATTCGTGGAAAAACATAACAATTCTAATAAACTTCGACTCCAGACGTACCCTAGCCGTCCAGAGACCTCTAAGAACCTGTTGCAAGTTCGTAGATCGCACTAGATCGATTCCATATCGTTCTTAACGTTTAGATTCAATCCATAATTGATTCTACGTGCGTTCTCACTGATTGGATCACCAATCAAATAGGATTCCGCACTATTTGATTCGGTATACACGTTAATCAGATAGTATTTTGTTCAATACACGATCCTAACAAGTGGTATCAGAGCTTTGGCTCTTGATTACATGTGATTCAATCGTTTTTGATACAAAGATTGTGTTTTTTCACTAAAAACGCAATCTTTTTGTGTCAAACGGTGTCTTAGATGTCTCTTGCTCGTAAAGTTTGGTTTTTCCGGCATACGGCAATTAGGGTTTGTGAAAATTCGTGTTTTTACGGCCAAAACACCTTAAACCTACGAATTTTCGAAATCCAGCAGCTTCAGTCGCACGATTGACTCAATCGCACGACTGGATACATTCGCATTTCTCATACGCACGATTGGACTCATTTGTACCGCCATTCGTACGACTGAGCAGACTTTTCGCCTTGTTCAACCGCATCAGTTCATTCGCCCGACTGAACCATCCGCATTAGTTCAGCCGCATGATTGAACCATTCGCATCGTTCAATCGCACGAATAGCCTAATCGCACACCTTCATTCGCATAAGTGAAACAGTTTGTTCCAAAGACTAAAGTTAATCGCAATGGAGGACCAATACTCAGCACTCACAGCAGGGAGAGACTCACGTATTCAGAATCTACTGCTACTGGAGAGTGAAGTAGGGAATCACAACAAACCCCCTAAGCTAATCACGTTAGATGAATTCCCACACTGGAAGCAACGTTTCGAGATCTACTTAAATGGAGTAGATCCTAATATGTGGGAAGCAATTGAGACGGGGTATAGTATGCCAGTAGGTGCTGATGGAGTCAAACTTACACTAGGTGGCATGATTGATGGACAAAAGGTCAAGTACAATGCTGAAAAGAGAGTTTATGCTTTGCTTACTCAGTCAATTTTTAAGGACATCTTCCATCAATTTTCTGAGAACAAGCAAGCAAAGAAGCTGTGGGATGAATCGGAGAAACGGTATGACGGGAATGCGTCATTAAAAGCTATAAATGCCAAAGAGTTGAAGAAGGAGTTCGACAACTTCTCATCAATGGGTAATGAGAGTTTGGATGACGTCATCGATAGGTTCTCCACTTGATGAGTGAGCTGCACACTCATGGTGTCACAACGACCATGAAGGAGAAGGTGTCAAACTTCGCAGATGGGTTGCCAGAGAAGTGGGCTTCTTTTGTCTCTGATCTCAGACAGAATGGTACGCTAGCAAAGTTGGATATAAATGATTTCATTCTGAAGCTGAGAGAGGAAGCATTAAGGATGAAATACAGAGCTCAAAAGTCTTCGTATACGCAGAATCCGGCACTATACAACGCGACTCCACAAGCCAAAACGTCTGGAGCACCACTCCAGACAACTTTTGTGTCAAGCTCAGCTGGTCCTTCTCAAGCCTCTCCTTCAGGGTTTGAAACGTCAGGGTCGTCTGGTACCCAATACATTGCATCTGAAGCAAATGCTACAAAGCTGAAGACCGAGAACCTTGGTAATGTGACAGTAGAAGTAGCAAGAGAGCACATGGATCTCTTAGCAGCTGTAGTCCACTCCTATGTTGGACTAGTTGCTGGGAGAATTGGGAACTGCCATCTGGCAGACGAGGACTACGAGCAGGTAGATGAGACAGAGCTGGAAAGGATGGATATAATGTGGGCCTTAGCAAGTGCTGTCCGGAGAGCTAAAAAGTTTGTCAAGAAGACCGGACAAAACTTGGTTGCAATTAAGGACACTACCTTTGGTTTTGACAAGAGCAAGGTGACCTGTTTCAACTGTGGAGAAAAGGGGCACTTCAAACGAGAGTGTGTGAAGCCCAAGAAAACTGGAAACGGGAATCCATTCTCGTCTTTCAATCGTCAAGATAAGCCAACTAGCAGTCCTACTTCATCAAGCAAGGATCCTAAAGCCTTGACTGCCCATGATGACGAGGGACAGGACTGGAGCTTTCGGTTTGTCTCTCCGGGAGAATCAAACATTGCTAGTGTTGAAGACTTAGATGATGATTTAGCTAGTGAAGGAGATATTGCAGTGGAACTCGCGATGTCAAACATAGAAGAGACTGCAACTGAGCTCAACTACATGCCTGAAGAAGGGACAACTACTACAACATCAGAATCACCAGAAGCAGAAACACCAGACTCTGCTTTGATGGCTGATTCATCAGAACCTTCTTAGGTAAGTACTACTGACTAACTTTTCAATAATCATGCTTGTTCTGATTGTAATAAATTTAGGGAGAGCATTGACTTGAAATTTGCTAGGTTATTAGATCATAATGATAGCTTAGTAAAGGATTTGCAACTATGCACTGAAGCTAATAGAGTTCTAAAACAAAATAAGCATAGTTACAAAGAAAAGATAGACCTATTGAACAAACAGCTTAGGGAAACAGAAGTAGTAGCCTTTAACCAAGCTAATGACATTAGGTACTATCTTAACTCCCTAGAAGACACTAAGAAACACAAAGCAGTTTTAGAAGTAGAAGTCAATTCATTAAAGCAAAAACTACATAGTTGGACAAGTCCATCTCATATTGTCCAACACTTAGTGAGAGAGCGTAATAATAGGGAGGGTTTGGGATATAAAGTGGTTCCACCATCACCTGAGACCTTGATGAACACTAAAAGTAAACCAATCAATAACAATCCAATCAAGGATCATATGGTGTCCACTCCT
Source organism: Flaveria ramosissima (assembly GCA_025215565.1). Taxonomy (NCBI): domain Eukaryota; kingdom Viridiplantae; phylum Streptophyta; class Magnoliopsida; order Asterales; family Asteraceae; genus Flaveria; species Flaveria ramosissima. Next base: position 35,578,949 of record CM046038.1, read on the forward strand.
CTTGTAAGTGATCCAGATTCCTCATGTACATCAAAGGAATCTGGAACTAAACAAAAGGAGGCCACTTCAAAGGCAAAAGGTAAAATGCCTTGTGTTAATCTGGAAAAAGAGTTTGAAAAGGTTAATATAAAGTCTGAGTCAAACACAGTCAAATCTGAACCTAAAAAGACTATTAATGTCAACCAATCACATGTTTCATGTCAAAGTCCAGGTAAACAAAATGGTAAGGATGTTAAAAATGTTAAAACAATTAAATTTGTTAAACAAGATAAAACATCTAAAGAAGTAGAGTCAAAACCCAAACAGAACAATGTCACTCGGGTGTCACACATGTCTCCACAAAAACAGTTAAATCATAAAGTTGATAGCAGGTCATGCTACAACTGTGGAGAGTGTGGACACATTACTTCTTACTGTCCTTACTATCAGACACCTAGGAAGAAAGTTGAACTTCAGGAATCAAAACCTAGGTCTTCTAAGAGGAGCTCATTGACTCCACCTAGAAGAGCTAGTGAACCTAAAGTTCAACCCATTAGCCAGTCATCTGTTTATCACAAACAGGCCTTACACAAAGCTAGTTTATGGAAAGAAAAATCAACCTCAGTGTCTGATAATGAGGACAAGAAGATACCTGAGCTTCCTCACCATCTAAAGGTCAATGGGTTGAATTTATGATGTGTGATGCCTCTGGGAAACCCAAGCCAGTAAAGGCTTGGGTTCCTAACCTGAACTAATGTTTTCAATTAAATGTGCAGGGTGTTCGCTATAGTACTGAAACCAACACGTGGATTGTCGATAACGGAGCATCCAGGCACATGACTGGGAACAGGGCACTCTTATCAAACGTCAAACAAATAAAAGGATGTCACGTTTCATTTGCGGGTAACGAAGGAGGGTATATCACAGCTCAAGGGGAAGTGGGAAATCAGAAAGTGAAGTTTGATAAAGTAAACTACGTTCAACAACTTCAAAACAACTTACTTTATGTATCCCAAATATGTGATAAAGGCTTTAAGGTTATATTCGACAACAAGAAGTGCTATGTCTTGAAAAAGGACTATGTGATCCCGGAGGACCAAGTCTTAATGTCTGCCTCAAGATATAATGACCTTTATGTCTTGGATCTATCAAAGGCCTCCACAATGGATCATCAAGTTCAGTGCTTCTTGTCAAAGGCTACTAAGAAGGACTCCATCTCCTGGCATCAGAGAATGGGACACATTAATCCACGGAAAATGAACCACTTGATCCAGAATGATCTAGTGAGAGGAGTTAACGTCAAAAACTTCCAACTTCCGGATTTCTGTGTGGCATGCAAGAAAGGCAAACAGACGAAGAAGTCTCATAAGGAAAAGAAAGTTCATTCCATCGATCTTCCTCTTGAACTTCTTCACATGGATCTGTTTGGTCCAGTCAGTACAAGAAGCATTGCAGGCGACTTGTACTGCTATGTGGTTACTGATGACTACTCAAGATTTTCTTGGGTAATGTTTCTGAAATCTAAATCAGAAACATTTGAGTCTTTCAAGGAATTAGTAACTACACTGGAGTCTCTCTACAAGCTGAAGGTCAGACAGGTACGCTCAGACAACGGAACCGAGTTCAAGAATCAATGGATGGAGGCTTACTGCAAGGAAACGGGAATTGTACACGAAAGAGAGAAGAGAAGATGTCAGCAGTCGGTGCTGATTTTGTGGGGTAGTCAGGAGCAACTAACTATTTATGGGCCAATCAAGTTATATCTATCCGCACAGAGAGGATTCTCATTCTTAGGGGGGATCCATGTATAGAGAAATTGAAGACGCAATCAGAAAGTGATGATGTGAGCTGGTTTCTGATGATGAATCTGAGTGCATGCTGATTTGTTTGAGATTGTCAGCTGTGGATTGGAACCTTCTACTTTTTGCCCAATACACCGTATGAAGACGCCAGGAGAGCACAACGTTTATATATTGGGATATGCTGAATTTGAGGGGGAATATCTGTAGATGTTAATGTTAATCAGGTTAGCCTGTGTGAAGGTTGAAGCAATGGAAAATTGTTCATGTCATTATCAAGAAAAATCAGTCATATAGGGAATCTTGCTGCTATGATGGTGTTCTGCAAAGTAAACGAAAGCTATTGTGCCTAAATTCATTTTCAGGGATACTGTAGCAACCTGACGGATCGGCAACGTTGGCTAATATGATTTTTTGTTTGATTCTATTGGAAACCAGAGCAAAGATTGACTGAAGATTGTAAGAGGTGTTATCTACTATTCGCAAGCAACGTCCAAGGGGGAATTTGTTAGAGCATATATTGTCTTATATAGTGTGTCCGTCGCTTGTCGAATAGTCTAGGATTAATGTAATACACCTGATTGTTGTAAACACATGAAACTGGGTCATTCGCAGGGGCATATGCGAATGAGACTCGGTCGTACGACTGAGCCATGCTAATGGACCAGTCGTGCGACTAAGAGATGCGATTGGGCCATTTGTAAGACTGAACCATAAGTATGGTCTAGTCGTACGATTGAACCATACGCATGGCCCAAATCGTACGAATGGGCCCAGTCGCATCTAATATGGGCTGAGGCTTATAAATACTAGTTTCATTGTGTAGAGAGATAAAGGAGTGTGCCCGGGGCATAGGGGCTGCCGGATGAGAGGGGAGATCATGCTCAATCTCCCTTTGCCAAGAGTCGTGATTTTTATGTTGTAACGAGCTTGTAATCATTAGGTTTTATCAATGAAACCATTTTATTATAGTTTGTTCTATTGTTTGTCTCTTGGTTTTTTATCCTTCCGTCAAGAACACGCTCGGATGTCTACCGATCCAGCGACTTCACAATATGCTTGTAAGAGTCTTGTAATACGTTGAGTTGAGAAGTAATATATACTAGTACCTTGAAAATTATTTCTTTGTGTTATTTGTTACTTAGTATATTATAATCAACTCTTAGAAGGGATTCTGCATCATCATCTAATTCAATTGAGTTTGAGAGAAAAATAAAGTGTTAAGTGACAAAAACCGATCCTGCAACAGCCTCTCTCTGGCTAGAGCTTGGAAGCAACACCAGGCAATAAAGGCCAAAGCTCTCTCCACCCTATGTCACAAAGGTCTGTGGGTGACAAAGGCAAAAGGATTATGACTCCTGAGGAGATTGAGGAGGAGGATAGAGAGGAAGAGGAAGCTAAGGGGAGAAAGTTCCTCTGGGGCTTCATGCAAGCTGCAATCAGGGCTACCCCCAGACCAAACACTCAAGATGATGAGTTGAGGGCAGTCAGGATTACATACCTGAAGACCAAGAACTATGATATTGATCAAATAATTTCTCTCCCCTTAGAGGAACTTAAAGAACTGGTAGACATGGAAATGTCTAGGGAGAGGAAGGAAGCAGAGGATGCAAGGTTGCTCCTCCAAATCAAAGAAGAGAAGAGATAGAAAAAATTATACAAGCATGTTCCTACTCTCTCCCCAGTTCAAGAAAGCCCTGTACAAGAGACTGTGGCAGCTCCACAAGAACCTCAGGTAGACAAAGAAACAAATAGGCAAAACATGATCAACTACCTAAAGGCCATAGGTCTCTACCAGGCATCTGCACTTCTTCTCTTGTCCTTTGAGTACATTGAGTTTGAGCATCTCAAACAGCTTGAACTTCAAGTGCTCAAAGAACAAAAAGCAACAAAGAGAAAGATGAGGGGAGAGGCTGCAAAGTCAAGAGCCATCATCCAAAAGAGTATGAAGAAGTCTGCTGACAGACAAAGGATGATGAGCTTCTTAAAGTTGTATGGATTCTCTGGAAGGAGACTTGGCCCTAGGTCTCTATTCACAATGGATGAGCAAATTTGGGTAATCAAGTAGAAGATCAAAAGGGGAGAGCTCATTGACTTACACTCCCCTCCAAGTCAAGCTCCTCCTGAAGTGGAGGTTAAGGTTGAACAACCTGAGACAACACAACCTGGACCTCTTGCTGAGTCTCAGCAAGCTTCATCTTCTGATCCACAGTAGGGTCAAACTCCCTCTCCTTCTGAACCTGTGAGGGAGATACACCCAACTGAGCAAGACAAGACTGATCAATAAGGTGTTGCAGGCCAGTCTTCTCAGTTAAAGTCTTCAAAAAGGAGAAGAGGATGGCTTCTAAATCAAAGTCAAAGAAGAAGAATAAGTTTGAATCATCCACCTCCAATCCTCAGGATGAATCAGATCACCCTAAGGAAGTGCATGAAGAGGCAGCCCCATCAACTCCAATTCAAGTGGCTCCTCTTCCAGCTGAAAGACCCATCTTATCCTGGACCTTCACAACTAATCTAGAAAGATGGCATGCGATCAAAGATCAAGGTGGTGAAGATGTCTACACATGGCAAGACTTATTTAACCTACCTCTGCATGATCTCTTTGAGATGAGAAGATACTATGAGAGTCTGAGTGATCCTGACCATCTAATGAAGAAGGGCATGGTCATCATCATGATGAGGACTGTGAACATATAAAGATCTTCAAATGTTTTGGTAGCATCAGCCTAGGGGGAGTTTGTAAGGATTTCTATAAGTTTGATGCAGCCAAAACATCCAAAGTCTTCCTGCATGCATGCACTGAAGTACAGAAGTAGAAATGCTTCGGAAGTTTTACACCATGCACTAGAAAATATTCTAAGTGTAAAATCTTCCGAAGCCAAGACCAACATCTTCCGAAGCCAAAAGTGAAGTCTTCCGAAGCTTCAAAGACAAAGTCTTCCGAAGCCAAAGAGTGAAGACAGATTTCTTCCGAAGACTTTTAGATACATGATTTTATCTGATGTACTTTACCATAAAGTTGGACCATCTTTCCACTGCAACTCTGTTTAGTCACCAAATTTCATAAGTTGGTAAAAAGGTCCATGCTTTTGGTAACTGTACATTGAGGTCTTGAGTCTGTGCATTCTACTTTATTTACTTTTATCCTTTTTGTAATATATTAGGATGTGAGCTATGGCATGTCATAGTCACTAGTCAAAAGGCAATCTGCCTTTTGACTCTAAATTAGATTTTGTAGTTGTCTAGTCTTATGTATCCAGCTGGCCTTCAAAGTATGGCCGGCTGTAGGATGTAGTATAAAGTATATCAAGTCCTTGTAACTTTCTTTGTATGCTTTGTAATACTCGTAAAAGAACTTGAGAGAAATATCCAACATTCTTGAAAACCATACACTTGTGTTGTTTGCAATCTTGTTCTGTCTCATACTTTACTTGTGTTCTTAGTATCTTACCTATAAGTTACCAGTTCCCTATTTGATCTGTTAAGTATTCTAAAGATCTCTCCTCATTGTGTTGTTGTGTTGTAAGTGACCACCCTTAAACGGTCCTGCACGCGTCACTGCTCAAAACTTCCTAGAAAAATTAGCAATTTTATTGTATCAAAATTTAACTAATAGATATAAAGTTAAATAAATTGTATGTATTTTCTATTGTAATCATTAGTGTTAATGAAAAAAAATTATTGATATAACTTTTCACTATAAATATCACACCAACACATTCTCATCACCACATTTTAACTCATACACATACTATCCTCCTCTCTCAAGAATATGATGTTTTCTTTTTTCATAATTTCCGCTCCTAAACCTCATTATGTTGTTAAACTATAATTTTTTTACCTACATCATAAAAATCAAAAAATTTACGCGACATTGTTCTTGTTTTCTTTACCTACATTACAAAAATCATATAAGAAAACACAAACAAATGTTGGTAATTATTTGGTTAAGTATAAACAGATTTCAATCCGTTTTAATTTTTCATTTATATACTACCTTCTTTTAAACAAGCGGCATTTCAAAACTAGTAATGTCGCGATGTTTAACCAATATAATTAACTAATATTTTCCATATCTTGAAATTATATCTATTAAAATTAAATTATATTCTTCATTTCATGTAGTTATACGAATTATAATTTACTAATATTTTCCATATCTCGAAAATAAGTTTTGTTACAGGTGTTACTGAGATCAAAATTATTACAAGTGAAGAAATATCAAGCGTTTGTTATAAACAGAATCATATCAAGATATTGTAAACATGTTGTATAATTATTTTGTATTTTATGTTATAATTATCTATTCCTATATATGAAATAATAATTCTTGTATGACATTTTGATAAAATAATACAATATTTTATAAAAATACGACATTACATTATATGCATTGTGTACAACTCATCAGCCATAAAACGCTTATATCTATCACACCCCAACCTTAACGACAGAAACATTGAGATGTGAGGGTTAAGATTGTTCAAAGCCACATAACACTACCATTAAATATAAATGTCATTAAGCATAAGTTTTAAAGGAAAATACAACCAATAAGTCTCAAACAAATAACAAAAACATAACATAAGTTTAATAACTTCAAATTCAAAGCATGTCTTTTATTTTCTAGGTCCAATCCTAGATGTGTCCATACCTTACAATCAAACATCAACCTTAAGCATTTCCTGAAACATGTTAAAAATAAAGTCAACAATTGAATGTTGGTGAGTTTCCATGGGTTATACATACATACATATAAAAGTTTATAAGTAGCAATTAATGTCATCGGTTACGAATAATGCAAGGTTATAGATAACATAATGATACAATCAAACCTTGACAAAGATAGCCACAATAAGTTATAACGATTAGCTAAGTGTACTTAGTTCCCATGATGAACAAGCATACGTCATCAGGAGCTGGCAATAACCCCGGCTTTAGCACCAAATAGGCTTGTCAAGCCCATAGATCTATGACGTCGCTAGGATAGCAATAGTTAATGATTGTTTACACAAAATGACTATCATATAAGGCTCACAATATTACAAATAACCATGACAAGTTTAAATACGAATTGCTAGTGCATTTACAAGTATCAAGATGTTTACAAGTGTAAGTTTATAATGTTAACATGTTTCACACCAAAAGGTGTGAAATAAGGTAAAAGGGGCATGAAAACTCACATGATGTATAAGATGATCTTAAGAGTAATAACAAGAAATTAAGTTTTGCTCCAACGATTCCGTTTACAGAATACCTAAACATATAAGGTCCAAGATTAAGTTATGAGTATGATTAACGACCAAATATGAACTACGGTTTCAAGTGGAATTTGGGGGTTTGGTAAATAAATTAAATAGGACAATGGAATTCACTTATATTTTGATTATATGAAAAATGAAATAACCCGTTTAAGTAATTAATTTAAAGAACGATAATTAAATCGTTTATCAAGGTTTAATTACAAAGTATGAAAGGAAAAATATATAAATTTTGATAACACAATTAAACAAATATTTAAATAATTGTTAGAGAACGTCTTAGTCCAATAATAATTTATTAATTTAACTATTGTTAAATAAATTATTTAACTTAAAGTCCACTTTATGAGATCATAAGAAATAACTAAAATAATCTTTATTATAATATTAAGAAATATATAAGTTTTTATTTTTTCAAAAAAATATACAGAACATAAGTTGGTAGGTTTTAAATAATTTTAGTTATTAAAAATAATAATATTTATAAATTTTCTGGATTTTAAATGGTTGAAGAAGGCTATTAAAAAAATAGTGAGGGTGCCGGGGGTCGAACCCTGAACCTCAAGTATGGGGGAACATGCTCTTAAACGGTAGGTTGGGGCGCCTATGCCTATTAAGAGCCGGTTCCTAAATGTTAAAAGCATTAATTACACAGAATCCTCAATTTCTTATGAACCCTAGAATCAAATCGAACAAATTGGACATCAATTCGTACAAGATAATGAAATCTACATTGGGGCTTTTAATCCCCAAGTGAAGTCGAGTATTTGTGTGGTTCTAATTACCTGATTGATGTTTAAATCAGTGAAAACAAGATGAAGAACATGTCGCGACCGTAGTGTATTCGGTTCAAGAAGGTAATGATGATTAAACTCAAATCCGTGGTAACAGAAGCTTCCAATGGTGTTGATAAGCAAAAGCCCTCAATCAATTTTGGTTTAAGATGCCCAGAAGAGATAGTTCGACTACGTTGCTGGTTCGCAATGAAGAGAGGATTGTTTGGGATGTTTAGAAGTAATTCAGATGAAATTATGTTGGATGACAGTTTAAGATTGATTAAACCATCGATTAGGTTCTAATTAATTAGATTATTATTGAGTTTTAAATGTCAAACGGTTCGATTGCTAAAACTAACCGGTTACTCGAGTTGAATGCACCTATAACCGACGTTTAAACCTAATTAAGATACTTAAATGAGTTCGAATCGAGTTCACGAACGGTTAGAACAGTTTTGGGTTCGAAATTCGGAGAGTTTAGGGGGGTTTTAGACTCGCCGGAGTCGGCCGGAGGGTGGCCGGACTTCTGGCCGGAAATACGGGGGGGAGAAAAGGTGTTTCAATATATTACACTTTTAGTCCCTGTTGTTTTAAGTTTTATTATTTTATGAATAAACTTTCCATTTAAGTTTCTAAATTGACATAAAGGCCCCCTTGACTTCTTAACTCCAAGTTTTAAACATTTTTTTTTATTTTAAGTTTAATAACTTTTATAAATTATTTGTATTATTATCATTTATGTTAAACTTCATAACAAATAATCAAAGATTTCAATTCATCAATATTAATAATAATAATAATAATAATAATAATAATAATAATAATAATAATATTGTTATTATTATTATTATTATTAATATTATTATTATTATAATTATTATTATTATTATTATTATTATTATTATTATTATTATTATTATTATTATTATTATTATTATTATTATTATTATTATTATTATTATTGTGAAGTCACTGGATCGGTAAACATCCGAGCATGTTCTTGACGGAAGGATAAACAACAGCAAAAACCAAGAGACAATCAATCACACAAACTATAATATAATGGTTTCATTGATAAAACCTAACGATTACAAGCTCGTTACAACATAAGAGTCAAGACTCTTGGCAAGGGGAGATCGAGCATGATCTCCCCTCTCATCCGGCAGCCCTAGGCCCCGGGCAGACTCCCTCCCCAAACCCTTATCTCTCTACACAATGAAACTGGTATATATAGGCTTCGGCCCATATTAGATACGACTGGGCCCATTCGTGCGATTGGACCATGCGTATGGTTCAATCGTACGACTGGACCATGCGTATGGTTCAATCGTGCGACTGGACCATACTTATGGTTCAGTCTTACGAATGACCCAATCGCATCTCTCAGTCGCACGACTGGCCCATTAGTAAGGCTCAGTCGCACGACTGAGTCTCATTCGCATATGCTCCTGCGAATGACCCAGTTTCATGTGTTTACAACATATCAGGTTTATTACATTAAGTCTAGACTATTCGACAAGCGACGGACACACTATATATGACAATATATGCTCCAACAAATTCCCCCTTGGACGTTGCTTGCGAATAGTAGATAACACCTCTTACAATATTCAGTCAATCTTTGCTCTGGTTGTCAATAGAATCAAACGAAAACCATATCAGCCAACGTTGCCACTCCGTCAGGTTACTACCATATCCCTGAAAATGAATTTAGGCACAACAGCTTTCGTTTACTTTGCAGAACACCATCACCGCATCAAGATTCCCCATATGACTGATTTTTCCAGATAATGACATGAACAGTTTTCCATTGCTTCAATCTTCACACAGGCTAACCTGATTAACATTAACACCTGCAGAAATTCCCCCTCACATTCAGCATATCCCAATATATAAACGTTGTGCTCTCTTGGCGTCTTCATACGGTGTATTGGGCAAAAGGTTGAAGATTCCAGTCCATAGTTGACAATATCAAACAAATCAGCATGCATGTAGATTCTTCATTGGAAACGGGCCACATCATCACTTTCTGATTGCGTCTTCAATCTCTCTATACATGGATTCCCCCTAAGAATGAGAATCCTCTCTGTGCGGATAAATATAACTTGATTGGCCCATAAATAGTCAGATGCTCCTGACTACCCCACGAAATCAGCACTGACTGCTGACATCTTCTCTTCTCTCTTTCGTGTTCCAACTTCATTCACCTATTCTGGAAGTCCGACGAATAATGGGGTATACATCGAACTTATTTGACAAAAATTCTCAGGGTGAATGTGCTTTGCTCATCCTCAAATCTGTGCAAAAGGTAGTTCCAGACTTTTTCTTTTTTATTTATTTATTTTTTTTTGGTCTGGAACACCGTTCATCCGTATGACGTGGAGGACAAATATCACATTCATGTGAATGGATGATACTAATGATATATTCGTGAGACTGGTCATAAGACTGGTCCAGTAGCATGATTGGTCATAAGACTGGTCCAGTAGCATGACTTGTCATAAGACTGGTCCAGTAGCATGACTGGTCATAAGACTGGTCCAGTAGCATGACTGGTCATAAGACTGGTCCAGTAGCATGACTGGTCATAAGACTGGTCCAGTAGCATGACTGGTCATAAGACTGGTCCAGTCGCATTCCAGTCGCATTCCAGTCGTACGAATGGTCCATTAGCATGGTCCAGTCGCACGAATGGTCCATTAGCATGGTCCAGTCGCACAAATGGTCCATTAGCATGGTCCAGTCGCACGAATGGTCCATTAGCATGGTCCAGTCGCACGAATGGTCCATTAGCATGGTCCAGTCGCACGAATGGGTCTGTACGCAGATTTTCAGATCTGCAGCCGCCAAAGCTGCCAAAAACCCTAATTTGATGAATTTTACATGAACCGAAACAAAATAGACATCATCAAATTCGCACGGGTCATAGGAACGTGGTTTCGAGTTCGATTTTAACATAGAAACAACACACGTAACAAGATCTTAGCAAAACACGAAGAACACGAAGTGGGTTTAACGTCAAGATCTGAAATTGGATCCAGAAATCAAGAGCTCGGATTGCTAGAATGATTGTTAGATCATTCCAGCAGTAACCGGCTCTGATACCAATTGTGAAGTCACTGGATCGGTAAACATCCGAGCATGTTCTTGACGGAAGGATAAACAACAGCAAAAACCAAGAGACAATCAATCACACAAACTATAATATAATGGTTTCATTGATAAAACCTAACGATTACAAGCTCGTTACAACATAAGAATCAAGACTCTTGGCAAGGGGAGATCGAGCATGATCTCCCCTCTCATCCGGCAGCCCTAGGCCCCGGGCAGACTCCCTCCCCAAACCTTTATCTCTCTACACAATGAAACTGGTATATATAGGCTTCGGCCCATATTAGATACGACTGGGCCCATTCGTGCGATTGGACCATGCGTATGGTTCAATCGTACGACTGGACCATGCGTATGGTTCAATCGTGCGACTGGACCATACTTATGGTTCAGTCTTACGAATGACCCAATCGCATCTCTCAGTCGCACGACTGGCCCATTAGTAAGGCTCAGTCGCACGACTGAGTCTCATTCGCATATGCTCCTGCGAATGACCCAGTTTCATGTGTTTACAACATATCAGGTTTATTACATTAAGTCTAGACTATTCGACAAGCGACGGACACACTATATATGACAATATATGCTCCAACAATTATTATTATTATTATTATTATTATTATTTATGATTATTATTATTATTGTTATTATTATTATTATTATAATTATTATTATGTTCTATTTAATAAATTAAATTATTAACTTTTAAATTAACAAAATAATGTAAAGCAAAGAAACAAGCATAAATAACCCACATAGTTTCATTAATGACAAAAAGGCCCTTACAAGAACATAACGAAGTTAACTTTCGTCAAAGAAAACCCCAAAGGTTACAGTCTCCCCAACTTTTAAAAATTTCGTCCCAAAATTAGGAATAGAATTATACAAACAAATGCGGGTATTTCTTCTTCATATGGTCCTCGCGTTCCCAGGTAAATTCGGGTCCGCGCATATTCTCCCAACGAACCTTAACAATTGGGGTGGTAGTGGTTCTAGTATTCTTCATGATGTGATCCATGATCTCAACAGGCTTCTTAACAAAATGTAAGGACTCGTCGAACTGGATGTTATCCAAAGGGACATGCAGACTTTCGTTAGTCAAACATTTCCTCAAATTTGAGACATGGAAAACAGTATGAACCCCGCTAAGATCGGAAGGTAGTTCCAGTTTATAAGTCACTTTCCCGACCCTTTTCAGAATTTTGAAAGGTCCTACAAACCGTGGAGCTAATTTACCCTTCTTTCCAAAGTGAACGACTCCCTTCCATGGTGAGACTTTAAGAAGAACCATATCCCCAACTTGAAATTCCAACGGCTTGCGTCGTTTATCCGCATAGCTCTTTTGTCGACTTCTAGCTACCTCAAGATTTTTACGGATCGTGGAAACTTTATCGGTCGTTTCTTGTATGAGTTCAGGACCAGTGATGAAATTTTCACCAATGTCCGTCCAACAAATCAGGGAACGACATTTGCGACCGTAAAGTGCTTCGAAAGGTGCCATCTTGATACTCGAGTGGTAACTATTATTATAAGAGAATTCCGCTAGAGGTAAATGCGTATCCTAGTTACCACCAAATTCAAGGACATAAAGGCGTAGCAAATCCTCCATGGTTTGAATGGTTCGCTCAGTTTGACCATCCGTTTGAGGATGGTAACCGTGCTTAAATCCAGTTGAGTACCCAAGAGTTCTTGTATAGACGACCAAAAGTGCGAAGTGAAACGAGCGTCTCGGTCGGATATGATGTGCAAGTGTACGCCGTGACGACTCACAATCTCATCAATGTATATACGAGCCAACTTTGATGTTTTGTAAGTGTCACGTATGGGTATGAGCCGATTTGGTCAAACGGTCGACAATCACCCATATACTATCATGACCACGAGAGGTGCGAGGTAGTTTGGTTATGAAATTTATGGATATATGTTCCCATTTCCACATAGAAATCTTGGGTTGTTCAAGCAATCTACTGGGACGTTGATGTTCGGCTTTAACCTTTGTACAAGAAAGACATTTGGCTACGTAAGTCGCGATGTCTTTCTTCATTCCAGGCCACCAATATTGCCCACGGAAATCCATATACATCTTATCGGAACCAGGGTGGATAGAGTAACGAGTTTGATGAGCTTCGTTCATGATGAAAGTATGAAGATTATCACGATTTGGAACCCAAATTCGATTTAAAAAGTACAACAATCCATTGGGTTTTGTTTCTAGTTGAACTCGAAGATTATACTCCAATTCTTCACTCATCTTCCCTTCCGCTTGAATCGTTTGTTGAGCCTCCAAGATACAAGTCTCTATGTCATTCTCAATCCTTAAGTTTTGTAGCAGCATTGTAGTCTCATTAATATCCAAACGAATCTCCGTGCTGAACTCTCCCAAGGTATCAAACCATTGTCATCGATCGTGAATTTATTAAAGCGAGACCATCGTGTTATGAATCTTACGACTTAGTGCATCGGCTACGACATTTTCCTTTCCAGGGTGGTAACGAATATCACAGTCAAATCACTAATCAACTTGACCTAACGACGTTATCTCATGTTGAGATCCTTTTGATTGAAAACGTGTTGAAGGCTTTTGTCATCAGTGTACACTATACATTACGTTCCATAAAGGTAATGCCTCCAAAGTTTTAAGACAATTTAAGATCATCGGTCGTGTAATTCACCTCATGGACCTTCAATTGTCTCGATGCATATGCTATGACCTTTCCACGTTGCATAAGAACGCAACTAGGCCTTGCCAAGATGCATCGCAATATACGATGAAGTCATCATTTCCATCGGGAAGGGTTAAGATAGGAGCATTACACAGCTTGTGTTTTAACGCCTCGAAATCTTCTTCTTGCTCAAACCCCCACTCGAATGGTTTATTCTTTTGAGTTAGGGAAGTAAGCGGCTTCGCAAGTTTAGAGAAATTGGCAATGAAACGCCGGTAGTAACCCGCTAGACCAAGAAAAGAACGAACTTTGGTTGGGGTTTTGGGAACACACCAATTTTTCACAGCTTCCATATTTGTAGGGTCAACGTGAATTCCTTGGCTATTCATCACATGTCCTAGAAATTGGACCTCCTCAAGCCAAAATTTGCACTTTGAAAACTTTACGAACAGTTTTTCTTTCTTTAACAGCTCGAGAACTTGTCACAAGTGAAGTTCATGATCGGTTTTAGACTTTGAATAGATAAGTATGTCGTCTATAAACATAATCACAAACTTGTCCAGATACGGCTTGCATACTCGATTCATGAGATCCATAAATACAGCAGGAGCATTTGTTAACCCAAAAGGCATAACCATAAACTCGTAGTGTCCATATCGAGTACTTGACACAATTTTTGAGATATCATCATCGTGAATTCGCAGTTGATGATAGCCAGAACAAAAATTGATTTTTGAGAATATAACAGCTCCTTGAAGTTGGTCAAAAAGGTCATCAATACGAGGAAGAGGCTATCGGTTCTTAATAGTAAGTTTGTTGAGCTCACGGTAGTCGATGCACATACAGAATGATCCATCTTTCTTCTTTACAAATAGCACAAGTGCACCCCATGGCGAAAAGCTAGGACGGATAAAGCCCTTATCAAACAGTTCTTGAAGTTGACTGGCTAACTCTTGCATTTCCGATGGTGCAAGTCGATAAGGTGACTTAGCCATAGGGTTTGCTCCCAGAATCAAGTCAATCTCAAACTCGACTTCACGCACGGGAGGTAGACCACTAAGGTCATCGGGAAACACTTCCGGAAAGTCTCGTACAACTGGGACATCCTTAAGGTCTTTCCCTTTGACTTTCGTGTTGATTACATAGGCCAAGAAAGCCATGTAATTCTTACTTAGACATTTTCGGGCTTGAGTACATGACATAAGCTTGAGTCCTTTGGAGGATTTTTCACCGAAAACTTTCAATGTATCCCCTGAAGGTAAAGGAATTCGAATGCACTTCTCGAAACAAATGATTTTCGCATGATGTTTGGCTAACCAATCCAAGCCGATGATGACGTCAAAACTTCCAAGTTTCATGGGAATAAGATCTATAGGAAAATCATGTTCGGTTAGGCTCAAGAGTCAATCACGAATAATGACGTCTACGGTGATGGGTTCTCCATCGGCGAATTCAACGGTGAGAGGCTTTTCTAATTTCGTTTGCGACTTAGCAAGTATAGGTTCAAAATCTAAATAGACAAAACTCTTATCGGCTCCCGAATCAAACAAGACGTAAGCATAGGAATTATTAACAAGAAACATACCTGTTTAGTTTTAAAGATGTTTAACGATACAGGTAAAGCAACAGAAAACTTAGATTACAAAGGTTAAGGTTGGATTCGACATACCGTTCACAACTTCGTTATTTGCTTGTGCTTGATTCATGTTAATGTTGAAAGCATGACCTCGAGCTTGTGGAACATTACCCTCAAGACGAGGGCATTGTGGGCAAAAATGGCCAGTTTCCCCATAGTTGTAGCAAGCACGGTTAGAAACTAACGCAACATTGTTGGGTGCACGATGACAGGTAGCAACCAAGTGACCATATTTCCCGCACAGTGAGCAAATACGACATGGATTATTTCCAGCATAGTGATACTTGCAAATGTTACACAACGGCTGAGGACCAGCATAGGCTCTAGCAGTAGGAACTTGGGCAACAGGAACGGGTTGCCTTTGGGGTACTTTAGGTGTTGCCACGGCATAGTTTCGTGCAGGAGTAAACTTTCGCTTCTTGTTGTTGTAGGACGGTTCATTCTTGACCTCCTTGGTTGCTTCAGAAACCACCTTTTCAACCTTTTTAGCACCTTTAACAGACAGGGTGCCTGCTCTAATGTGGTTTTCAGTAAGTTGAGCGGTGATGGTAATTGCTTCCACCAGAGTTGTGGGTCTACTTCCCACCACAGCATCTTGAATTTGGGTTGGTACCTCCTTGATGAACTTCTCGATATTGCCAGAAACGATATCGGCCATATGAGGTAAAAGGATGTTCAACTCATAATGCCTAGTTGAGTAGGCCAAATGATCCCCACCATCCTGGTTAAGGTTCCAGAATTCTTCCTCAAGCTTTTGTAGCTCACTCCTTGGGCAAAACTTTTGGGTTGCAATGTTCTTGAACTCATCCTAAGACAGTGCCAACACAGCATCAGCACCTCGGTTCCTCTTCTCACTATTCCACCACGTAAATGCCCTTTGTTGAAGAACACTTATGGCGTAACGGACTTTGAGTGCCTCGGGACACTCACTATTGATGAAGGTGTTCTCCATGCTCTCAAACCACTCGAGAAGTCCAGTGGGTCCTTCTTTTCCACTAAAGCTGGTGGGTTTACAAGAATTGAAATGCTTAAACGTGCAGGTTTGGTTGTTCCTTCCTTGATTTCCACTATTCTACTATTGCCCATTGTTTCCATTGGAGTTATACTAGCATTTGCCATTAAGGAGCCATTCAGTTCAGCAACCATAGTCGGGAGGACGACAACCATTTGTCGGTCGATCATTGCGGCTATTTTACGGTCGGAGCTACCACGCTTTCCATGATGACGAGACATTCTGGATATAGAATAAGTTAGACATGGAAATTTTAAGGTAAAGATAGTAAATCAAGCAAGAATTATTCAGGACTTATAAAACACACACAGAATGATTCCATTTGGTAACACATAACCAATAGGAAACATTGACACGTCAAGGTGACTTAACTCCAATTGCCTTAGGAACTTGTGTATATGACCATAGCTTATCACTCATCCTGGAATCCCCAAGTAAGCATAACTAGTCCCACGGTTGATTGGGATTTATGCGAAATGCTTACCTTAGCCCGAGGGCTTTTTGCCTGGAAATCCAGAATACAGGTGTCTATGAGTCACACAATGTTTCTTTAGGCTGATGAAATTAAAAACCTTGATGAGATTTTTCATAGATTATACATAAAGTCTAGAGATTTGAGTCTTTCGATATAATGCGTACGATCCCATGTGTCATCGAGAATAATTTTAAGAAAATTCATCGCCGTGAGGATAAGGGGTTAAGAATAAGTATAAGGGAAGGGTAGGCAATCAAGTTTTCCATTTAAAAGGCAATCCTAGCTAAAAGCATCATGTTGCACTTTAAGAGGCCCTCCTAAACAGGTAGCATTATGTAGCATGCAATAAATAGATTTACAAGATCATAAAGATTTTTCATGTAGGGTTCCTACATTAACCATAGTCTAAGTCATCATTTCTAATAACCTAGATCCCTATAGTTATGGGCTCTGATACCAATTTTTCACACCCCAACCTTAACGGCGAAAACATTAAGATGTGAGGGTTAAGATTGTTCAAAGCCACATAACATTACCATTAAATGTAAATGTCATTAAGCATAAGTTTTAAAGGAAAATACAACCAATAAGTCTCAAACAAATAACCTAAACATAACATAAGTTTAATAACTTCAAATTCAAAGCATGTCTTTTATTTTCTAGGTCCAATCCTAGATGTGTCCATACTTCATAATCAAACATCAACCTTGAGCATTTCCTGAAACATGTTAAAAATAAAGTCAACAATTGGATGTTGATGAGTTTCCATGGGTTATACATACATACATATAAAAGTTTATAAGTAGCAATTCATGTCATCAGTTACGAATAATGCAAGGTTATAGATAACATAATGATACAATCAAACCTTGACAAAGATGGCCACAATAAGTTATAATGATTAGCTAAGTGTACTTGGTTCCCATGATGAACAAGCATACGTCATCAGGTGCCGGCAATAACCTAGGCTTTAGCACCAAATAGGTTTGTCAAGCCCATAGATCTATGACGTCGCTAGGCTAGCAATAGTTAATTATTCTTTACACAAAATGACTATCATATAAGGCTAACAATATTACAAATAACCATGACAAGTTAAAATACGAATTGCTAGTGCATTTACAAGTATCAAGATGTTTACAAGTGTAAGTTTATAACATTAACATGTTTCACCCCAAAGATGTTAAATAAGATAAAAGGGGCATGAAAACTCACATGATGTATAAGATTATCTTAAGAGTAATAACAAGAAATTAAGTTTTGCTCCAACAATTCCATTTACAGAATACCTAAACGTATAAGTTCCAAGATTAAGTTATGGGTATGATTAACGACCAAATGTGAACTAGGGTTTCAAGTGGAATTTGGGGGGTTTGGTAAATAAATTAAATAGGACAACGGAACTCATTTATATTTTTATTATATGAAAAATGAAATAACTCGTTTAAGTAATTACTTAAAATAACAATAATTAAATTATTTATCTAGGTGTAATTATAAAGTATGAAAGGAAAAATATATAAATTTTGATAACACAATTAAACAAGCAACTGAATAATTGTTAGAGAACGTCTTAGTCCTGTAATAATTTATTAATTTAACTATTGTTAAATAAATTATTTAATTTAAAGTCCATTTTATGAGATCATAAGAAATAACTTAAAAATAATCTTTATTATAATATTAAGAAATATTTAAGTTTTTAACTTTTAAAAAAATATACAGAACATAAGTTGGTAGCTTTTAAATAATTTTAGTTATTAAAAATGATTTTTATAATATTTATAAATTTTCTAGATTTTAAATGGTTGAAGAAGGCTTTAAAAAAATTAGTTTGGGTGCCCGGGGTCGAACCCGAGACGTCAAGTATGGGGGAACATGCTCTTAACCGGTAGGCTGGGGCGCCTATTCCTGTTAAGAGCCGGTTCCTAAATGTTAAAAGCATTAATTACACAGAATCCCCAATTCCATATGAACCCTAGAATCAAACGAACAAATTGGACATCAATTAGTACAAGATAATGAAATCTACATTGGGGCTTTTAATCCCCAAGTGAATTAGAGTATTTGTGTGTTTCTAATTACCTGATTGATATTTAAGTCGGTGAAAACAAGATGAAGAACAGGTCGCGACTGTAGTGTATTCAGTTCAAGAAGGTAATGATGATTAAACTCAAATTCGTGGTAACAGAAGCTTCCAATGGTGTTGATAAGCAAAAGCCCTCAATCAATTTTGGTTTAAGATACCCAGAAGAGATAGTTCGACTACGTTGCAGGTTCACGATGAAGAGAGGATTGTTTAGGATGTTTAGAAGTAATTCAGATGAAATAAATGTTGGATGACAGTTTAGGATTGATTAAACCATCGATTAGGTTCCAATTAATTAGATTATTATTGAGTTTTAAATGTCGAACGGCTCGATTGCTAAAACTAACCAGTTACTCGAGTTGAATGCACCTATAATTGACGTTTAAACCCAATCAAGATACTTAAATGAGTTCGAATCGAGTTCACGAACGGTTAGAATGGTTTTGGGTTCGAAATTCGAAGCGTTTAGGGGGGTTTGAGACTCGCCGGAGTCGGCCGGAGGGTGGCCGGACTTCTGGCCGGAAATACGGGGGGGGGGGGGGGAGAAAAGGTGTTTCAATATATTACACTTTTAGCCCCTGTTGTTTTAAGTTTTATTATTTTATGAATAAACTTTCCATTTAAGTTTCTAAATTGACATATAGGCCCCCTTGACTTCTTAACTTCAAGTTTTAAACATTTTTCTTTATTTTAAGTTTAATAACTTTTATAAATTATCATTATTATTATCATTGTTATTATCATTATTATTATTATTATTATTATTATTATTATTATTATTATTATTATTATTATTATTATGTTCCATTTAATAAATTAAATTATTAACTTTTAAATTAACAAAACAATGTAAAGCAAAGAAACAAGCATAAATAACCCACATAGTTTCATTAATGACAAAAAGGCTCTTACAAGAACATAACGAAGTTAACTCTCGTTTAACGAAAACTCGAAAGGTTACAATATCTAAGACAAACATCTTACAGATTTATGTCTTCCAACGTTAATGACTTATTTTGAACCAAACTACGTACTAACATACAAATTACTACTCCAGAATCTCGACCAATGTGACCACCATTATAAGGCCAAACAGTTTCTTCAGACATTTCTAATTCAAGAACTTCTTCTTACCCCAATAATTCAAAATACTATATACGTTGTAGAAACCATATAAAATAAGACTCAAATTCAACAATAATTCGATATATGTCACGATGAATGCACGATGAATCAAAACAAGTATTTGGATGACATTAATATGGAAAAAATATTTTAAATTGAAGTGCGTCCATAGAAATCTGAAAAAAAATTAGTTTTCATTGTTGTCATGTGTTGGTATATATACCTGCAAAAATCATGTAAAGTTAATTTTTATTTTTAAAATAGATTAATTTTTTTTAGAAATCATGTAAAAATAAATTTCATTTTTACCATATCAACCTCCCACAAAGGAGGATATAACTTGTTCATTTCATTGCCATATTCGTTTGCAGCAGGCGATCCCTGAGATTATAGTTTCAAAAATTCCTACGGAAGAATGGTCCAACGATTCGGGCAAATATCTCACAGGTTCTTCGAATCTCATTAAACCGTCAAGCTAAAAGGCTGTTTATCCAAGCACGAACTTGCTGTAAAAAATAATAATTATTATCATTTGAACTTAAATAACATAATGTGAAGATGTGTTTTTAAAACTTACAATACATTCAATAAAACCGTTTCCACAATAACCTATAAGGCTATACCAAAATTCTCTATCAAGTATCGTAAGACTCATACAAGATACGCTACAGAAAAATGCATCTCTATTGAAGAAAATTGGATAACATTCGGAGACCAGTTAGTAAAACCAAAATGATGGTTCTTTATAAGAAATGAATTGAAATCAATAATAACTGGTGGATTAGAACATGACTCGTTCCTTTGTCTTTCACTTATTCGGTTTCCCTTGTTTCTTCAATTAGATGACATTTTATTTTAAGTGATGAAAATATAGAACTCACAATTAGTTTTAAAGGATCTTTTGTCGTATCAAAGATTAAAATTAAAAATTAAAAATTAAAAAAGTTAGATTATTTCATAGAACAAATTTATTATACTTTAATAATTAAATAAACATTACCTTTATGTGTCTTCATGTATAAATAGACACTTCATTTATACTCCTTTCACCATCAAACTTATCTTCATTTCTCATTTCATACATCTATGAATGAACATCAATACTCTTCTCAACCCGCTCCTAAATCGTCAACTTGGATCATGAGTAAATGGAGACGTCCAAAGAATCAATCCGAATCTTCAACTTTGGATGTTCAAAACCCGGGTGTACAAACCAATCAACCTATTGTACATATATAGGCCAATCCAGATGATGAATCAGAAAAATGGTCAAAAGATGTTATGGAATTTTATAATAAGGGGGATGCCCCTTTTTGTTATTCTACTATCTTTTTAACACTCATAAAACTTGACAAGAATTTTTGAGGTATTTTATTAGATTATAGACGTAACGGTTATTTACACGCAGTGGTAAATTTTTCTACACATTATTAATAGAATTTTTTTACGTGTGTTAATAAATGTATTTTTATACAGCATGTACAAGGTTGGGTTTTAAGAATGACGAATCGGAGACACAAAGAGCTATACAAAGATGGATTGTCAAATATGCATTGCACTATACTACCTCCACAAATTTTTGACTTCTTAACTGATTCATGTAGCAAGCATGCTGTTTCATTTGCTGATGGAAAGTTCAACCTGTATCCCTTTTTTAGATGTTGATTATATATACTTTCCTTTTTGTATTCAAAGTGAAGAATGGGTGCTTGTTCGTGTGAATTTACGTACAATAAAATTGGAGATTTTTTGTGGGTGAAGAAATAGGTGATGACAAATTTGGTCGATTGATTCATCCGGAGTTGATGAAAGTCTCTGTGTATTTCAGCGTTTTATTAGTAAATCTTCGTTTTTAGAAAAAGACCGGTCAATCAGAAAAACCATTTGGGATTCAAGTAAATAAAGATTATGTTACATCACCCCAAGCCTTGAGGTGTAATGAAGGAGTTTACGTTTGTATGTTGATAGAACATTTAGTTACAGGAAAACCGGTAGATTGTGGTGAAACTTTTTTGTTTTGGATAAAGGGCAGATCCCGAAAAATATATATAAGAAACCAAAACAAATTTCAACTTGACGAGGGCATACCCTCCGGGAGTTCTAGGGTGGAGACCAAAACAAACCTTTGGATACTCCACTATGCCCCTAGCTCCCCAAAAAATACATCTAAAACCACCATAAAATCTACAACCATGGCATCTAGGACTAAAAGTGTACCAACTAAAATACAATAGGTTACAACCACCAAAAACCAATATATAGTAATCATGGCTAGTGGTAGACATGCCCACCATCTTAGACCCAAAAATAACAACCCTAACATTTAAACCATGAAATAAGACCCATGTAAAAATAAGCCCCAAAATCAGCCTAGTATGGCTCCCATCCTTTTCTTCCACATTTGGCCTAGATCCACCACATCTGGTGACCGAATCACCCTTGTTATTGGGGAAGCTACCTTTAAAAATAATCAACTTCATAAGTAGGACCTCACTCGCCCACAAAGCATTCTTCGCACCTCAGCCACCTTTTTCAACACCACCTATTGATAGCCAACTTATCATGAAACCACTACCCCCATTATGATGCGACCAGATCTTAACATTCATCCAACTACAAGGATGGCAAGACATAAGATCCTGTAGCATCAACAATCCAAAAAAGAAGTTGTAGAACCCCTTGTTGGTCTCCAACAACCACCAGCCCCTGTCCCCGCCCTTGTTAACCAGAAACAAGCATTCCATCACCTGACCAGCAGGTTGCCCCCCAAATCTGCCCACCCGAGGACCCACCAGGATACCACCTGCATCATAGACAATAAGAATTAGCAGCCCAAACCTCTCCCAATTCCCAATGCACCTTTTTTAGATGGTCAAGAGTGACCAAATGAAAAAACGGATTAACATCGTGTGAGTAATTTCCCTCATTTTGTACCTCTCTTTGTAATTCTTCTCAGAGCAGACTACCTATTTCCTGAAGTAGACGTCCACTGGTCCTCCTGTATTCCCCATACTCGGGCAGCCTCTCGAACAACCAGGGAAGGCTTAATCTTAAGCCCTACCAGCCTTAACTTAACAGACTCCACAATGAGCTTGACCAGCTCATCCATCAGTCTAGAATTCAATTTGAAGATCCTTAGGTCTCTTTATAACTAAACAAAAAAAATGCAGGCACCAAAGGTTAACCGATTAATCACACTCCATATAGAATTATTGTTGTGGAGGGTAGACATATGAACAATGATATACTGCCATTGTCTTGGAGTACATCCCTATTTTATCATAGGTTGAATTTTAACCCACAGCTGATTAGTAAAGCTACATTCAAAAAAGAGGTGGGGTGACTATCAGGAGTTGTTTTGCATAAGCTATAGCTGAGATCAGTTAAATGTTGATGGCTGATAAAAGTGTCATGAGTTCTCAATATACCTTTCAGAGCAAGCCATAAAATGAAGGCATGCCTCGGAATATTTTGGGAGAACCAAACAACATTACACCAGGGGACATCAGCAGCATTAGCCTCCCTAATTTCTTGCCACACTACATTAACATTGAAAAAACACTCCTGATGGGAACTAGTCTTCCATATAACCTTATCCTGTGACTATGCATTTAAAGACCAACTAGGGATAGAAGTGATCATAAGGAACATGGAGTCCCAGCTAGGTGGCCAATTCCACCCATTATTCGAGATGAGGTCCACAACTTTTGTGGAGTGGTTATAGCTTCCTTCACACATGTTATGGTGAGAGATATAGTTGCAGAGAGGGCCCACAGGGTGCCAATTATCAAACCAAGCATGGGTATTGCAGCCATTACCAATCTTGTGGATGATATGCATTCTATAGATTTCATGCAACTCCAAGATTTTTCTCCAGCCCCAACAGGAGTCCTGTTTCAGCTCCACCTCCCAAAAGTTCCTCCCCTTGAGACGATAAGCATAGATCCATTTCACCCAGAAGGATTCCTTTTTAGTAATAATATTCTAGATATGCTTTGCCAATAAGGCTTTATTCCATGTTCTCAATTTTATAGGCCAAGCCCACCTTGTCCCTTGGGGAGGAAAACTTCCTTCCACTTAACCTTCACCTTCCCTTTCTTCATTTCCCCTTGACACCACATGAAACATCTTAACAATTTTTCTATGTCTTTTATAACCGAAACAGGGAGTACATACAGAGAAGACAAGTAAACCTGCAGGGAATTCAAGACCGAGGTGATCAATTGTAACCTACCAGCAAACGAAAGCTTTTTATGTTTCTAGTTCAGGGTCTTTTGTTTAACTTTTTCAATTAGAGGCCTGCAATCCTTATGATTCAATCTTGACATGAGGGGTACCCTAAGATATTTAACAGGTAAGGTCCCAATATTAAACTGGATGCCAGAGGTGATAGCACGTTGGACATGCTCCTGCACATTCCCAAAGTAGATCGTACTCTTGCGTATACTGGAGACAGTCCAGAATTCTGCTAGAATTCACGTAATGCACTCATAAGGGTAGAAACCGAATGGACATCCTTATGATCTCCTGGGTGTTAGGACCTGGTATTTGAACGAAATACCTAGTGATTAGCGTGTTAAACCAACTCAAATAGTGCGGAATCCTATTTGATTGGCGATCCAATCAGTGAGAACACACAAAAAATCAATCAAGAATTGAATCTAACATTAGAAGTCGATTAGGAATCGATCTAATGTGTTCTGTGAACTTGGAGAACGATTTGGGAGGTATCTGGACGGCTAGGGTACGTCTGGAATCGTAATAGTATGAATGCTTACGTTTTTCCACGAATTGGGTCTATTTATAGGTTAGTATTGTTCAATCGTGCGACTGGGCCATAAGTATGGTTCAGTCGTGCGATTGAACCATTCGGTTGATTCATCCGCACGACTGAGTGTTCAGTCGTGCGACTGAGCCAATCTTATGTGTCAATCATACGACTGATCCAATCTCCTGGTTCAGTCGTGCGATTGAGTCAATCGTATGAAGTTATTCATGCGTGTGGTCCATTCGCATGGGCCATTCGCATGAGAACTTCATTAAGTTAAGTTTGAATGTTTTAATTAAAGTAACTTGATGTGTAACCATTCAAACAATCATAAACCCAATTAATCAACTCAATAACGACTCATTAATGAAATATTAAACATTACAAATAACAAACAATCCATGTCATTTCATTAATCAATACAAATTACATCATAATCAGACAGACAAGATCTATTACATTACAAATCATGATCTAGGGACATACATGCATCAACAAACTCCCCCTTGGACCTAGATCTATCTAATCTCTTGTCTTCTGCATAACCTCCTTGTACTTCTTGTACTTCTCCTCTTTTGTGACTCCTGCGTGAATCTCAAACGCAAAGCAGAGTCGTATAACGTTTTGGAATTGGAGGGCTTGTACAATATCTTGCGTGTCATAGAACAGTGGCCACTTGTATAATGTATAGACATCATTAGCCGACAAGTTAGTTAGCCACATTGGGTCAAATACCCTGATTGTATCCATTTGTCCCTCTTTACTTAGGACTATGACCGCTTCAGCTGTTCTCCAATCATAGTACCACCATTTGAAGTGTGGAGTGAAGTCCTGTGGCATTTCCCTTAGAGGGATTCTCGACATAGTGCGCGGAGGACTCCACTTCAACACAATCTTGGGCTTGCCAGTAATGGCATCAACCTCAGACCTTCTTATGTACCTAGTAGGTTGTTGGGGTCTGAAGTTAACCCATCTGGTGTGGTACTCCTTCTTAAGGGCAGCCTCGAACCAGCCTGACATCTTCCTTGGGTCAGCATACAAAAGCTTTAGCTTAGCCAGCTGGTTGAGCTCAAAACCTGGTAGAGTCTTCAGATCATGTGGAAATCCGAAGTACTCTATGCCCTGTTTCCTCTTAACTGCATACGCGTTAAGATCATCAAAATAAGCCCATGCTATAATCCTGCCTGACACCTTGTGGTGTTTCTTGACTCTGTAGAGCTTGGTGTAGGCATCTTTCTTTGGTGCAGCACGTTGGGCTCTCAATTCTTCAAAACAGGCAGCCCACTCAGCCTTTCGAATGTCAACGTCATCATTTGAGGCTTGGGCTGTTCCTTCTGCCTTCTCCGTTTCCTGCTCCATCTTGTTCAGTACCTCAAAAGTATCACTGACGAGGGACTCACCCAGATTGGGGACCACATTACCCTCGTTGTCAGCATACTGAGGGTACTATTCTGCAGTGATATCTTCGACTTCGACTTCATCAACATCATTTAGCTCTTCATCACTAGTCGGATCAACTGTTGGAGCATCTTTGACTATTTCATCCGGATTGAGTCTGAACATCTCTGCGAGTTGCTCGTTAGATAGGTCATGAATTATTTCCCCTTCTTCAGGGGTATAACTCACAGACCTTCTTACAATCCCTTGCAGATCAAGAATCATGGTTAGTTGAGTCTTGACCTGTTGAAGGGGAGCAATATCAAACTCATCTCTTTGAAAATTTGGATCTGTTTGATTTAAACATTCAACACATAAATCATTAGTAAGTAATCAAACAGAATTACATTAACTTAATATATAAACATTCAAAACATTTGTTTTCAGTACATGATTCAAACACAAAAATAGATAAATACATAAAACATCTAATCTGTACTTTTATTTTGAATCATGGTCTCATCGCTCGGAGGAGCAGAGGTGGTAGCTGACTGGTCCTGTCGATTCTTCGATCGTCGTTCTTGACCTGAAGCAGAGGCCGATGCAGCCGCATCCCCTCCTTCTGCTTCGTCATCATCATCCTTTCCCTCTGTCCTTTCTTCATCTGTTTCCTCCTCATCCTCATCATCCTCCTCATCCTCATCATCATCTTCATCATCATCATCACCATCTCCATCATCTCCATCCCCTTCCTTTATCTTTAAGGGCTCATCCTTTGATCCCTTTAACCGCAGCATGATGGTCTTGTTGGTAGTCTCCAACTCCTCTATACGTTTGGCTGATTGGGCATGCTGCTCCTGAAGTTGGGACATCTCAACTCTCTGTGCATCCATCATCTGGGTCTGCAGCTCTATGACCCGAGCCTGCTCTGCCATCTGTTGAGACTGGGCAGCAGTCAGGTCGGTCAGCTGGCGTATCTGTGCAGCTTTCTCCTCGTCGACAGCTAGTAAGCGCATCACCATACGGTTTAGCGCCGACAGCTGTTCCTCTACCCAATTGGAGGTAGAGGTGATCCATACATGTGTGAGGACTGGGTTGACGGTCCTGCATGATGTGAGGTGGTGGTGGTAGTGGCTGTGGTGAATATGGGTCGGTAAAATGGTGAAGGTGATGTGGGTGTAAATGGTATGGTGGTGGATGGGAAATGTACAGTGGTGGTAGGTAAGGTGGTGGCTGTGGTAGCAGTGGTGGATGTGGTGGCTGTGGTGGTGGGTGGTATATCAGTGGAGGTGGTAGTGGTGGCTGTGGTGGTGGAAGTAGAGGCTACAGTGGTAACGAAGGTCAGTCGACGCTTCTTCTTCTTCAGTCCATGGGGCTGAGCCATCCTCTTCCTCCTAGTCCCTGTGGAAGTGGATGCTCCCCCTACAGCTCTGCCTGCTGAACCCGGAGCATAACTCGGGTCAGTCTCTGTCTCCCTGGAGTCTCTAGGGTGTTCACCAACCACCCGTAGCCCGTGTTCTGTGGGAACAACCTTGCTTCCCACAGTTCTCGTGAGGGGCTCCTCATCAGACTCCTCCTCCTCCTCAGCACCAACAACAAACTCCTGATGAAAACCGGTCGTCTCAGCAACATCTCCGGCAGGGGCAGACCCCGGGGGAATAACCTCAGACTCAGTGCCTCTAGGTGGAGCTGGCATATCATCCCCGGCGTCTCCGCTATCATCATCATCTGAATCATGAGCTGGTAGAGCAATCTGCTCTACATAGGAATCACTATCATCGTGGCGCCACTTTCTCTTGGCTGGCACCACGTAGTCAGCACGGGCCAGATGCCTAAACAACCTCCTGACAGGGGGTTTCACCTGCTTCCCCCTGTACACCTTCATCCTGCCCAAAGTAGTGTCATCCATGACCTCGAGCACTACAACATCCTCCTTCTCCTTCGGCAGGGAGGGAAGCTTCTGATCTATAATCATCTGCATAAACCTCGGATACATGCAGAAGCCTTCCTTCCCTTTCCCCTCAATGTTCTCCACCAGGTAGGTGAAGATCATTTTGGAGAAGCTGAACGGGTGGTTCAGCACCAACGCAGCATAGGCGTTCTGGATCTGATCCGACAACTCATCAAATCCTCCCTTCCTCGACGCTATGCACTTCAGTAGAACATGCGCAAGATACTTGAACCGGGGACAGAGGTTACTCTTGTTGAGTACCCCAGCATTGATGTCCCCAGAGTACTTGGCTCTCAGAAAACATCCTCTGACCGTGAGGGGGTGTAGACGAGTAGGTCAATCAGCATCATCCCCTAACTGTAGAACAATCCTCAGATCCTCCTCTGAGATGGTAATAGCCTCACCAAAGATCGTACTCCTGATGCAATGAGGCTCAGAGGATCTATCAATGGTCGCGCCTTCCCAGAAGGCCTGCTGCACTGATCTATAAGGTGTACACGGTGTAGAGATAGCATGAGCAATCCTAGATCTCAACAAAAAAGTGATGATGCCTGAGAAGTCAGCCGCGTTCCTGGATGTCAAATCCAGATGAGCACATATGTTATGCTTCGTGCTCATGGTCCATCGACTCGCCATCTGTAACATATAACAATATAAGCATTAGTACCTTTGGCTAAGAACATCATGAAACACTTAAACTTGAATAGAATGTTTCTGTCATGCGATTGAGGTTGTGCGACTGAGCTTCATACGCATGGTTCAGTCGTGCGGTTAGGTAAATCGCACTCTTCAGTCGTGCGACTGAAGTTCATCAACCTGTCCAATCGCATGATATACTGTCTGTTCAATTTAAATTTACTTTTTCACAAATTTTGAGTTTTAGACATCGTTATCTGGTTCATTTGACTCGCAATACTTTCTTATAACCCCTAACACTCTTAATTTCATCTGTTTGAGTAGTTAGATTAGGTTATTAGGCCGTTTAAGTCTGGTTTGCTTTCGGGTCTTAATTTTGCAGATCTAGAATCAATTGGACCGTTATTTTGTTTTCTCTTCACCGCAAATTACCTGTAAAGTCGATAGAAATGATCAGTACTCAAGAAATGGGTGTTTTTAGGAATCAAACGAAATTTTGGCAAAGTGTAGTTAAGTCGTGCGATTTAGGGTTTCTTTGAGGGTGATGAGTCTCTGCGACCGACTCCCCCTCTATTTATACTAACCCTAGATCCAATCGTGCGACTGAGTTCATACGCACCTTTCAGTCGTGCGAGTGGGACTCAGTCGTGCGATTGGGTCAGTCGCCCTTCTTCAGTCGTCCGACTGAAATTCAGTCGTGCGACTGACTCACTTGTTCGCCCTTAAGCCTCCGACTGGGCCAATCGTATGGGCCATTCGGTTTGATGGTCCATACTCATGGTCCATTCGTGCGAATGGCTTCCATTCGTATGGTTAGTCCATACGTATGGTCCATTCGTGCGAATGGGTCACACTTAGTTAATTTTCTGCCATTTTTACCAATTTACATTTAAAACCCTTTTTAACTCTAGAAATTAACGTTATGAGCCTTTGATCATCTCAGACATGATCATTTTAACTTGAAAACATTTTGATCACCTCAGACGTGATCCTTTTATCCAATTTAGCCACCTCAGACGTGACCCTTTTAAACACTTTGTCACCTCAGACGTGACTGTTTTAAACTTTCAAAGCACATGTGGTCATCTCAGACATGACCCTTTTAGTGAGTTGATTTCTTTCAAATTTTCCTGATGTAGTCCGACAAACTAACAAACTTAAAACTACTAACTGACTTAGAAAACTTAAACTAAATACTAAAAACAAACTTGTTTTTGGCTTTTTGTGAGAGATAAATCCTAAGATAGACATCTACGGGATTTGGTTCCGGAATAGACAGCTTCAACTTGGATTGACCACACCTGGACCAATTCAATTTTGGAATCATACAGGCAAGTCAAATCATTTGAGACTAGTTATCAAAATCTTTTGATGCTCAATTCTCGGTGTTCATCCAGAGTCGTTAGCAACTTAAGGAAATCATACTGGAACTCTTAGATTGTCACATTGATTTGAACTTTTGAGAATTGCAGCCACAATGATTGTCAATATGTTTGTCCACTTAAATCCATACACAGATTTTTGACATAGACTGGTGACTGATTTAGGTTTATTTATTTCAACTAACATTTGTGGATCCCACACTTATATGGTAATCAACATTTCTCATGAGCTTTTGAGCGGTCTACGGGTATTATTACAAGAAGAGACTATTATTAGAGCTTTCAAGGAGAAGCCAGTCCTCAGGTCTGTGCCATCGCACAGCAGAGAGGCGGCAAACAACAATGAATTCTAGAATATCTAGGTTATGCTTATCCTCAGGTCAGTGCCATCGCACAGCAGAGAGGCACACAACCTATCTCCTTGTTAGAGCAGCTTATTTTATTTTGCAAAAAATGCACCAACAACATAAGTCATTAGCTTTATAGCATTTGTCTTTCATTTTTTCTTTGCTTTGCTCTAATTATGGTCATCCGCACACATTTGTGGCGTTTAAATGCTCATTTCCCCTTATTGGAATATTGTTGATTGTGTTAACCAGTGATAAGATGGAAGCCCACAGTCAGTTGAACAACTTAGTTTGATCTTGAGTTCATCAGTCAGGTCTAATCATCTATTGTGTTGAATCTACCGACATATCATTTGTGGTCTAGCAACCTCTAGGTCTACTTTCTTTGTGTTACCTTAGGAGTTACCAGTTTTCTATCATCTTCCCTTTTGTATTGCCTAGACTACACAGACTTGTATTTTAAATTTTTGCATCTTTTCAAAACTTAAATTTTTAAGAGTCCCTCTTGATTTGTTCCTGTGTACTATCATTTTCCAAAGGTTTTGAATTGGTATCACAGGTACGATCTACCTTATATCAGCTATCCACTCCTTCTCCCTCGTTTTTTTTAATGTTAACTTGCTGACATATTCTCCCCCTAAAATACTAAAATCATTACTGGTTTAATTATTTTACGATTTTAATAAACAGCAAAATAACATGAGTTTAAATTTAACAGACGAAAATAAACAAATAAAATAAAATAAAATAAAAAACTTTAACTAAACTACATCGGACTACACATTATCATCATCAGGAATAACCTCCCCTTTCTTTTTAACGCCGTTGACCTCTAGCAAATATTTAAAACGTGGTTTATCAAAGGCTTTAGTATAGAGGTCAGCGCGTTGAAAATCAATATTAATTTTAACCACATCAATTAAGTTCTTTTCAAAACAATCTCTTTTGAAATGGTATTTAATACCGATGTGTTTGGTCTTAGGATGTTGAACCGGATTTTTAGTTACTGCAATTGCAGCAGAGTTATCAACAAAAATAGGAGTAGACGAGAATTTTAAACCGTAATCCCGCATTTGCTGTTGAATCCAGATGATTTGTGAACAGCAACTTGCAGCAGCAACATATTCGGCTTTACAGGTTGACAGTGCAACCGATGTCTGCTTCTTACACTGCCAGGTAACTAATCTTCTCCCAAAGAATTGACACCCTGCTGATGTAGACTTGTAGTTCATCTTGCAGCCCCCGTAATCCGAGTCACTATACGCAGTAAGCTCAAAATCATCATCATGAGGGTACCACAATCCAAGTGTGGGTGTACCCTTCAGATAACGAAAAATCCTCTTGACCCCGATCAGATGGTTGACCTTAGGTTTAACCTGATATCTAGAACATAAACATGTAGCATACATAATATCAGGTCTTGAGGCAGTGAGATACATAAGGGATCCAATCATTCCTCGGTACATCGTGGCATCTACAAGATCTCCATTCTCATCAAGTGCTATATCGTGATTCGTAGCAAGTGGAGTCCTACATACTTGGTCTGATGTCAAAGCGACTGAGAATGTCTCCTACATACTTGGTCTGATGTATAAAGATCCCATTTGGTGTCTGATCCACCTGTAATCCGAGAAAGAACTTCATCTCCCCCATAGCACTCATCTCAAACTCTTTCTTCATCACTGCTTCAAACTCTTTGCATAACTCTTCGTTCTTTGAACCGAAGATTATGTCATCAACATAGATCTGTACAAGCAGTAGGTCTCCATCCTTTTCTTTGATAAACAGCGTGCAGTCAATGACTCCCCCGCGAAATCCGTGTTTCACAAGATGAGTCGAGAGTTTCTCATACCAAGCTCGAGGAGCTTGATGAAGCCCGTATAAAGCCTTGTCGAGCTTGTAAACTCTATCACGATGATAAGGATCTTCAAATCCCTCGGGTTGACTTACATAGACTGTTTCCCTGATTTCCCCATGAAGGAATGCACTCTTCACATCTAATTGGTAGACTTTAATCTTCATGTATGATGCATAGGCAAGGAAGATACGAATTGCTTCCATGCTTGCCACGGGTGCAAACACCTCATTGTAGTCAATCCCCTCGACTTGGCGAAAACCTTGAACCACCAATCGAGCTATGTTCCTGATAATGACCCCTTGGTCATCCTTCTTGCATTTTAGTACCCATTTGGTGCCAATGACTTTAGCACCTTTAGGTCTATCAACCAGAGTCCATACACCTAACTTCTTGAACTGCAGAAGTTCTTCTTGCATGGCACTCACCCACGCCTCATCATTTAGTGCCTCACTGACATATTTTGGCTCAACCTGCGAGA
Organism: Flaveria ramosissima; assembly: GCA_025215565.1. Lineage (NCBI taxonomy): Eukaryota > Viridiplantae > Streptophyta > Magnoliopsida > Asterales > Asteraceae > Flaveria > Flaveria ramosissima. The sequence goes on from CM046038.1 coordinate 35,611,672, forward strand.
CAAAACATCGATAAGCACCATCATGAATGTAACCCTTCTCCATAACCGAGGCGTAATCAGCTGAGTATAGCTGATTTCGGGTTTGTACTCCTGATCTGACATCCCCAATAACATTGTCAAGGGGATGATAGACGTTTAGTCGTGATCCTGGAGTAGTAGGAACAGCTACCTCAGAGCCAAGATTATGAACATGTGGTTCTGCATCTGAGGTAGTTGGAGTTTGAGGTTCCGAAGTCGAAGGTGCATCACTGGTAGATGCTTGTGGACTTTCAGGAACTGGAACCTGTTCCTCCTGACTGTTCTGGTCATCTGCTTCAGCTTCATCTTCATCTTCAGAGGAGGAGTCACTGTCATTTACTACTCCCCCTGACTGAGTAGATGATTCTCCCTGTGTGCTAGATGGTGTATTCAGGATATCATACATCATCCTAGTAGCTAACTCATCATCCGAGGGAGAGAGAGGGATGTTGAAGGACTTGAAGAATCCATCATAATCGAAGAAGTATGCGGGTCCTTTGCCTGTAGGTGGTGTGGTATATCTCTGAACGTCGACATTACACCACACTTCTACAAGACCCGTTGAGTTGTTGTAAACTCGCTTGTTCGGTATGTTGTATCCTAGAAAGATTCCTTCATCCGCCTTCTCGCTGAATTTGCCTTCTTGTGACTTCTTCAGAAGTGTGCACGGCGCGCCAAAAGGTTCAAGATACTCCAAATTCGGTTTGCGTCTCTGTAGTAGCTCGTAACATGTCTTTCCGTGACGCTTGACGATTAGGACTCGATTCAGTGTATAACATGCATTCGCCACTGCCTCATTCCAGAATTGGATAGGCAGTTTCGAGTCCGCCAGCATAGTCCGTGCTGTCTCTATCAAGCTTCTGTTCTTCCTCTCAGCAACACCATTCATCTGAGGCGTGTAGGCAGAAGTGAATTGATGTACAATTCCCTTTTCCTTGCAGTATGCCTCCATCCATTGGTTCTTGAATTCTGTCCCGTTGTCTGAGCGTACTTGTCTAACTTTTAGCTTGTAGAGAGATTCCAGTGTGGTTACTAACTCTTTGAATGACTCAAATGTTTCTGATTTGGATTTCAGAAACATTACCCAAGTGAACCTTGAGTAGTCATCAGTGACCACAAAACAGTACAAGTCGCTTGCAATGCTCTTTGTACTGACTGGACCAAACAGATCCATGTGAAGAAGTTCAAGAGGAAGTTCTATTGAATGAACTTTCTTTTCCTTATGAGACTTCTTCGTCTGTTAGCCTTTCTTGCAAGCTACACAAAAGTCAGGAAGTTGGAAGTTCTTGACATTAACTCCTCTCACCAAATCCTTCTGAATCAAATGATTCATCTTCCTTTGACTAATGTGTCCCATCCTCCTATGCTAGGAGATGGAATCTTTCTCAGTAGCTTTAGATAAAAAGCACTGAACCTCATGATCCGTTGTAGCAGCTGTTGACAGACCCAAGACATAAAGGTCTTTATATCTTGAAGCAGTCATCAGAACTTGGTCCTCTGGGATCACGTAGTCTTTCTTCAGCACGTAACACTTCTTGTTGTCGAAGATGACCTTAAATCCTTTATCACAGATTTGGGAAACAGAAAGTAAGTTATTCTGAAGTTGTTGAACGTAGTTCACCTTATCAAACTTAACTTTCTGATTTCCCACTTCTCCCTGAGCTGTGATATAGCCTCCCTTGTTTCCAGCAAAGGAAACATGCCCTCCTTTTATTTGCTTGACGTTTGATAAAAGGGCTCTATTTCCTGTCATGTGCCTGGATGCTCCGCTGTCTACAATCCACGTGTTAGTCTCAGCACTGTATCGAACACCCTGCACATACAAAGTAAATGAATTAGTTTAGGTTAGGAACCCAAGCCTTTACTGGCTTGGGTTTCCCAGAGGCATCACACATCATAAACTCCACCCATTGACCCTTAGAGGGTGAGGGTAGCTCAGGTTCCTTCTTGTCATCAGTATCAGACACGCAGGATGACTTCTCTTTCCATAAGCCAGATTTGTGCAAGGCCTGTTTATGATAAACAGTCGTCTGGCTTACAGGTTGGAATTTAGGTTCACTAGCTCTTCTAGGTGGAGTCAGAGAACTCCTCTTAGAAGACCTAGGCTTAGAGTCCTGAAGGTCAATCTTCTTCCTAGGTGTCTGATAGAAAGGACAATAGGAAGCAATGTGTCCACATTCTCCGCAGTTGTAGCATGACCGGCTATCAACTTTATGAGTAGACTTTCTTTGTGGAGAAGTGCGTGACACTCTAGTAACATCAATCACTTTAGGTTTTGACTCTTGTGCGTTTGATGTTTTCTCTGGTTTAACAAAATTAACTGTTTTAACCTGTTTAACATCTTTCTCTTTTTGGTTAACTGGTTTTTGACTTGAAGCATGTGAAAAATTAACATTTGAAGTCCTTTTAGGTTCTGATTTGACTCTGTTTGACCCTGACTTTAAGTTAACTTTTTCAAATTCATTTTCCAGATTAAACAAGGCAATTTACCCTTTGCCTTTGAAGTGGCCTCCTTTTGTTTGTGTCCAGATTCAGTAGATGAACATGAGGTATCTGGATCACTAACAAGAGGAGTAGACACCACGTGATCCTTGACGAGGTTATTATTTACTGGTCTAGTATTAGTGTTCATCAAGGTCTCAGGTGGTGGTGGAACCACTTTGTAACCTAATCCCTCCCTGTTATTCCTTTCTCTCACTAAGTGTTGAACTATGTGTGAAGAACTAGTCCAACTATGCAGTTTCTGTTTTAATGAATTTACTTCTACTTCTAGAACTGCCTTTTGCTTCTTAGTGTCTTCTAGGGAGTTTAGATAGTACCTAATGTCATTTGCTTGGTTAAAGGCAACTACTTCGGTTTCCCTAAGCTGTTTAGTCAATAGGTCTATCTTTTCTTTATAACTATGCTCATTTTGTTTTAATACTCTATTAGCCAGTTGCAAGTCTTTTTACTAAGTTATCATTATGATCTAATAACCTAGAAAATTTTTCATCTATGCTATTCCTAAAAGTATCACAATCAGAACAAGCATGATTATTAAACATTTGGTCAGTAGTACTTACTTGAGTTGGTTCAGAAGAGCTAGCCATCAACGCAGCATCAGATGTCTCTGGTTCTGGTGATTCTGTCTTTTCTGTCTCTGACGTGGAAGTCTCCTCCTTTGGCTTGTAACTGACCTCGGCTTCAGTTGCTTCTTCACTATGTTACATCGCTATCTCAACTGCTAGATCACCTTCACTCGCAGAATCATCATCAATATCTTCTACACTTGCAATGTTTGATTCCCCTGGTGAGACAAACCTAAAGCTCCAATCCTGTCCTTCATCATCATGAGCAGTCAAGGCTTTTGGATCCTTGTTTGATGAAGTAGAACTGGAAGCTTGCTTGTCTTGGCGAGTAAAGGACGAGAACGGGTTCCCATTACCCGTCTTCTTTGGCTTGACACGTTCTCTTTTGAAGTGCCCCTTCTCTCCACAGTTGAAGCAAGTCACTTTGCTCTTGTCAAAGCCAAATGTGGTATCCTTAGTAGCTATCAAGTTCTGTCCAGTCTTTTTAACAAACTTCTTCGCCCTCCAGACAGCACTAGCTAAGGCCCACATTATATCCATCCTCTCAAGCTCCATTTCGTCCACCTGCTCATAGTCCTCATCTGCCAGATGGCAGTTTCCAATCTTCCCGGCAACAAGTCCATCATATGAATGAACTACTGCAGCTAAAAGATCCATATGCTCTCAAGCTACTTCCACAGTCACATTACCGAGGTTCTTGGTCTTCAGTTTGGTAGCACTTGCTTCTGATCCAATATAGTGGGTACAAGACGACCCTGACGTGTCTGATCCAGAAGGAGAAGCATGTGAAGGACCTGACGAGCTAGACACAAAAGCAGTCTGGAGAGGTGCTCCAGATGTCTTAGCTTGAGGCGTGGCGTTGTACAAAGCTGGATTCTGTGTGTACGAAGACTTCTGAGCTCTATACTTCATCCTTAGTGCTTCTTCTCGCAACTTAAGAATGAAGTCATTAATATCCAGCTTTGCAAGCATTCCATTCTGTCTCAGGTAAGACACGAATGAAGCCCACTTATCAGGCAATCCGTCTGCGAAGTTACTCACTTTCTCTTCCATGGTCGTTTCCACTCCATGTGTATGCAGTTCGCTCATCAAGTGGTAGAATCTATCTATGACGTCGTCTAAACTCTCATTACCAATCGATGAGAAGTTATCGAATTCCTTCTTTAACTCCTTTGCCTTGATTGCCTTCAACGAAGCATTCCCATCATACCTCTTCTCTAGCTCATCCCACAGTTTCTTGGACTGCTTATTCTCTGAATACTGGTGGAATATGTCTTTGGGGATAGACTGAGTAATCAATGCATAAACCCTTTTCTCTGCATTGTACTTGACTTTCTGTGCGTCCGTCATCCCACCTAACGTTAGCTTAACTCCATCAGCTCCCACCGGCGTACTATACCCAATCTCAATGGCTTCCCACAGATTAGGATCTACTCCATTGAGGTAGATCTCAAAACGTTATTTCCAGTGGGGAAACTCATCTAAAGTCAAGAGCTTTGGTGGTTTATTGTGATTACCCACCTCACTCTCAAGCAGCAGCAGGTTCTGTATCCTCGAGTCCTTCCCAACAGTAAAGGCTGACATCTGATCTTCCATGGCGAATAACTTAAAGTCTAATCAAACAAACTTTCACTGATGCAACTGAAGGATGCGGATGGTCTAGTCGTGCGTATGAACTCTACGACTGGTTCAATCGTGCGGCTGAACTGGGCGATTGGTTCAGTCATGCGAATGAATCTGGTGCGTATGAGCTATGCGAACGAACGGTTCAGTCGGCCGAATGAAGGTGCGACTAGGTCCAATCGTGCGAATGAGCAATGCGAATGGAGTCCAGTCGTGCGAATGGGACACTCGTGCGACTGAAGCTGCTGTTTTGCGAAATTTTCTAGGTTTGACGGGTTTCAGCCGTAAAAATGCGAAATTTCACAAGTCCTAATCACCTAAGTCCGTAGAAACCAAACTTCGATGAGCAGGGAACGTCCAAGATCAATTTTGACACCAAAGATTGCGTTTTTAGTGCAAAAACACAAACTTTTATGCAATCTTGATTGAACAACACGTAATCAAGAGCCAAAGCTCTGATACCACTTGTTAGGACCTGGTATTTGAACGAAATACCTAGTGATTAGCGTGTTAAACCACTCAAATAGTGCGGAATAATCCTATTTGATTGGCGATCCAATCAGTGAGACACACGAAGAATCAATCAAGAATTGAATCTAACGTTAGAAGTCGATTAGGAATCGATCTAATGTGTTCTGTGAACTTGGAGAACGATTTGGGAGGTATCTGGACGGCTAGGGTACGTCTGGAATCGTAATGGTATGAATGCTTACGTTTTTCCACGAATTGGGTCTATTTATAGATTAGTATTGTTTCAATCGTGCGACTGGCGCATAAGTTATGGTTCAGTCGTGCGATTGAACCATTCGGTTGATTCATCCGCACGACTGAGTGTTCAGTCGTGCGACTGAGCCAATCTTATGTGTCAATCATACGACTGATCCAGTCTCCTGGTTCAGTCGTGCGATTGAGTCAATCGTATGAAGTTATTCATGCGTGTGGTCCATTCGCATGGGCCATTCGCATGAGAACTTCATTAAGTTAAGTTTGAATGTTTTAATTAAAGTAACTTGATGTGTAACCATTCAAACAATCACAAACCCAATTAATCAACTCAATAACGACTCATTAATGAAATATTAAACATTACAAATAACAAACAATCCATGTCATTTCATTAATCAATACAAATTACATCATAATCAGACAGACAAGATCTATTACATTACAAATCATGATCTAGGGACATACATGCATCAACACTGGGTGAGCAGAATATTATCGCTAATTTGTCTCATGAGGACAAACACACATTGGTTCTCATTGATAATGTCCAGCAGAGCATGTTTAATTCGATTTGAAATAATCTTGCTTATGCACTTGTAGAGTAAATACAGCATGCAATCGGCCTATAAACCATGACTTTTCGAGGGGCAGCATATTTCGGGACTAGAGCCAAGACTCTGGCATTTGTTTCCTTCAACAGTTTGCCATTCCTAAAAAACTCCCTAACCGCATAACATACTTCCTCCCCTATGATCCCCCATGTCACTTTAAAAAATTTCACTGAATAACCATCCGGGCCTGGAGCTTTGTTATCATCAATGCCAAACAACGTCTCTTTGACCTCCTTATTTTTTATGTCTTTCACCATTAACATAGCAACCTCATCAAAAATCCTCTTGGTAAACAGCTGCAAGGCGTCAGCAATAGGAGTAATAGTAGCTGAAGACCCCAGGACATTCTCAAAATGGCTAATAAACACGTCAGCAACCTTAGGCCCCGAAGCATTAAGACCTGAGAGATCCTTTATAGAATGAATCCAGTTCCTGTTATAGTTACTCTTAACCACATTATGAAAGAATTTCGTGTTATGATCCCCTTCCTTTAACCAGACAATTTTAGCTTTTTGGATAAGGAATAGTTCTTCATCTCTGCATGCAGATCTAAATGCCATAAGATAACTAGCTTCCTCTTCACAAAGGATAGTATTATGGGGATCGTTAACAACTTCTTCTTGGACCGCCTCCAACTCCTTTCTTAAAAATTTTGACTTGTTGAATAGATTACCCTAATCAAAATTCAATTTTCGGAGAGGTTTCTTCAACCTTTTCAGCTTCGACACCACAAAGAACATAGCAACACCAGGCATCCGATCATCCATTTAGTTCGGACGAGAGGAAGAAATTCCTTTTTGTTGACCAGGTAATTAGCAAATTTGAACGGGGGATGCCTCTGGCCAAGGGACCCCGGGAACGAAACTGCCATAGGGCAGTGGTCCAAGGTTAAATAAGGAAGGACCACAGCATGCGCCATAGGGAAATTACCAAAATTGAGGGTTAGACATGACTCTATCCAATTTATTTAAGATCCTACTAGATCTGCTAGGGCATTGATTCCAAGTAAAATTAAATCCAGAGGAGCATATGTCTTCCACCTCACGATCAAGAATGCATTCCCTAAATTCAGCCATACTTTGAGAGATATCAGAGCTTCCCATAGAGCGCTCCATCGGGTCAGAGATGGCATTGAAATCCCCCATTAATAACCACGAATTATTACTAACCACATTCTTGTGGATACAAAGTACTTCCCAGCATTCCCTTCTCGGGATTCTCTGATGATAGGCATAAATAAATGAGCAATAGAAAGCCATGTCACCATTGTTTGGTTCTATGAAGCAGTGGATGGCCTGAGCATGCCTCTCAACCACCATCTATCTTAACCACCTTCGGGTCCCAGCTAACAATAATCCGAGTACCACCATTACCAGAGTTAACGTTGGAGTCCCATTCTCAATTACCAAACACTCTATTATTGATAGACACAAGTTTATTATTGGCAATATGGGATTCAAGAATGCCACAAACATTGAAACCACCAGAGGAAATCATCCATTTCACTTGGTTTTGACTAGTAGTATTGCACATACCTCAGACATTCCAAGCAACAATTTTGAGCATCATTTATATATTACGGTCATTTTTCTCCTAAACCCTGGTGATTGGGGCTTGTTTGTTAACACATTGGCACTCATAAGTCTAGCGATGGTCATTTCATCATTCATCCGTTCCACATCCTCAACACAAAAATCCAGGTCCACTTGTTGAGCTTACACAAATACCAGAAGTATTCCCATTACCCTTTTTCCTTGTTTGTTTGACCAACCGCATGCAGAGAACCATGCACCTTTTACCGGTTAAAAATAGCTTTTTTCTGGCCATCAGTAATCACACAATCAGGTTCATCCATACTCTCTGGATCTGAAACAGTCTCATCTAATGAATTTGAGCTTTAATAGGGGAAACTCAACTCTTCCTCCCCCTTGGAAAGGGATTTGAAAAGCACGAAACCTTTAATAGATTTCGTGCCATTGCCACAACCTTTCAGGCGCGAAGAGGAAGAGGGAGACAAATTGGGGGGAGGGGGCAGGCGACTACTACGAGTGATGTGGGTGTGAACAACAGGTTTAAGGGCAACCATACAAGGCACCACATCCACTTCCATAACCTCAGGATCAAGGGCAGCAAAAGGGTTATTTACGGAACCTCTCCAAGCAGAGGTGGCTCCATTCCTGACTTATAAATTTTGACAGGAGGCTGCCCTATCTCCATCCTCCGTTGTGCCTGGGAGCCATTGACAGCTTTGGAGGAAGATGCAACTGAGTCCACATAGGAGTCGTGTAGAATCCCCATCTTTTTTTGGATAATAAGGTCACTTGAGGTAGAAGGGGCATTGCTCGGCCCCACCGAGTCATTGGCCTTTTCCATGTTTTTGAAATTCAGTTTTTGCTGCACTTGACCTTAACGATACACATGGGGTTGATTAGCATGTGATTTCGGTTTCCTAGATATAATTATGAAGCCTTCATCATTCACATGATGTTTAGTACTCCCCTCTTTAGCCTTTAACTTCTTCTCCTCCTTGGTCTTTGGTGAAAATTTTAAAGAAACCTGTAAATTGTTTCTTGGCTGATCAGTTGTAATTCTAGCGTAGCTTACCCTGTCTACATTAAAATATCTTTTATTAGTTTTTATAACTTTCTTATTTTATGTGTTTGTTATTGTAATATAAAGTTAATCTAAGCTGTTGAATGAATTTTTAGGATTTAAGTTGGTGATGTTTATAGCAGTGTTTTATTTATTTTTCATTTTAATAATATTGTTAAGGAAATGTAAATGTATGACTAATATGTTACAATTTTTTTTTTAATAATTTAAAAATAAAAAGAAATAATCAATAATTTTTTTTCCTGTAAACACATAATATATTTTTTCCTATCAACACATGGCCTATCTTCATTATATATTGTCAACACATAGTATGTCTTCATTAATTTCTGTCAACACATAACATGTCTTTACTATTTCATGTCAACACTGTTGATACATGTATGTCCCTAGATCATGATTTGAATGTAATAGACCTTGTTTGTCTGATATTGATGTAATGTTTGGAATGATTAATGAAAAGATATTAGTTGTTTGTGATTTATAATGTTTAATATTTCATTAATTAGTCGATGATGAATTGGTTAATTAGGTTTGTGATTGGTTGAATGGTTACACATAAAGTTATATTAATTAATACATTCAAACTTAACAAAATGAAGTTCTCATGCAAATGGCCCATGCGAATGGACCATACTCATGGATAACTTCATACGATTGACTCAGTCGCACGACTGAACCAGGAGAGTGGATCAGTCGTATGATTGTAACATAAGATTGGCTCAGTCGCACGACTGAACACCCAGTCGTGCGGATGAATCAACCGCATGGTTCAATCGCATGACTGCATTATAGTTATGGTCCAGTCGCACGAATGAACAATACTAACCTATAAATACAACCCAATTCGTGGAAAAACGTAAGCATTCATTCTATTTCGACTCCAGATGTACCCTAGCCGTCCAGAAGCCTCCCAATTCATTCTCCAAGTTCATAGAACGCATTAGATCGATTCCCAATCAATTCTTAACGTTAGATTCAATACTTTATTGATTCTTCGTGCATTCTCACTGATTGGATCGCCAATCAAATAGGATTCCGCACTATTTGGTTTGGTGTACACGCTAATCACTAGGTATTTCGTTCAAATACCAGGTCCTGACAAGTGGTATCAGAGCTTTGGCTCTTGATTACGTGTGATTCAATCAAGATTGATAAAAAGTTTGTGTTTTTACATCAAAAACGCAATCTTTTGTGTCAAAAGTGATCTTGGACGTTTCCTGCTCATCAAAGTTTAGTTTCTACGGACTTAGGCGATTAGAGTTTGCAAAATTTCGAATTTTTACGGCTAAACCACGTTTAACCTAGAAATTTTCGCAAAACAGCATCTTCAATCGCACGAGTGAGCCATTCGCACAACTAGACTTCATTCGCATTGCCCAGACGCACGATTGGACCTAGTCGCATCTCCATTCGTACGATTGAACCATTCGTTCGCAGTGTTCATACGCATCAGCTTCATTCGCATGACTGAACCAATCGCTTAGTTCAGCCGCACGATTGAACCAGTCGCATAGTTCATTCGCACGGATAGCCCCTCGCGTCCTTCAGTCGCACCAGTTGACAGTTTGTTTTAGTAGACTTAAAGTTATTCGACATGGAAGATCAAATGTCAGCCTTTACTGCCGGGAAGGACTCAAGGATCCAGAATCTGCTGTTACTTGAGAGTGAGGTGGGTAATCATAATAAACCACCAAAGCTCTTAACGTTAGATGAGTTTCCCCACTGGAAACAACGTTTTGAGATCTACCTCAATGGAGTGGATCCAAATCTATGGGAAGCTATCGAGATTGGGTATAGTATGCCGGTGGGAGCAGATGGAGTAAAGCTTACTTTAGGAGGGATGACCGATGCGCAGAAGGTTAAGTATAATGCAGAGAAGAGAGTCTATGCATTGATCACACAGTCTATCCCTAAAGACATTTTTCACCAGTACTCAAAGAATAAGAAGGCCAAGAAACTATGGGATGAGCTGGAAAAGAGGTACGACGGGAATGCTTCGCTGAAGGCAATCAAGGCTAGGGAGTTAAAGAAGGAATTTGACAACTTCTCATCGATAGGAAACGAGAGTTTAGACGATTTTATTGATAGATTCTACCATCTGATAAGTGAACTGCATACACATGGGGTGGCTACTACCATGGAAGAAAAGGTGACAAATTTCGCAGACGGATTGCCGGAAAAGTGGGCTTCATTCGTGTCTAACCTGAGACAGAATGAAATGCTGGCAAAGCTGGATATCAATGACTTCAATTTAAAGTTGCGAAAAGAAGCACTTAAGATGAAGTACAGAGCTCAAAAGTCTTCGTACACTCAGAATCCAGCTTTGTACAATGCCACGCCTCAAGCTAAGACATCTGGAGCACCTCTCCAGACTGCATTTGTGTCTAGCTCATCGGGTCCTTCACATGCTTCTTCTTCAAGATCAGACACGTCGGGGTCTTCTTGTACCCATTATATTGGATCTGAAGCGAATGCTACTAAACTGAAGACCGAGAAACTCGGTAATGTGACTGTCGAAGTAGCTCGAGAGCACATGGATCTTTTGGCTGCAGTGGTTCATTCTTATGATGGACTTGTTGCTGGGAAGATTGGAAACTGCCATCTGGCAGATGAGGACTACGAGCAGGTGGACGAGATGGAGCTGGAGAGGATGGACATTATGTGGGCCTTAGCTAGTGCTGTCCGGAGGGCGAAGAAGTTTGTGAAAAAGACCGGACAGAACTTGGTAGCCACTAAGGATACCACATTTGGCTTTGACAAGAGTAAAGTGACCTGCTTTAACTGTGGAGAGAAGGGGCACTTCAAGAGAGAATGTGTTAAGCCAAAGAAGACGGGGAACGGGAACCCATTCTCGTCCTTCACTCGTCAAGACAAGCAAGCTAGCAGTTCTACTTCATCAAGCAAGGATCCAAAAGCCTTGACTGCTTATGATGATGAAGGACAGGACTGGAGCTTTAGGTTTTCTCTCCAGGGGAATCAAACATTGCAAGTGTAGAAGACTTAGATGATGATTCTGCGAGTGAAGGAGATATTGCAGTTGAGATAGCGATGTCAAATATTGAAGAGACAACTGCAACTGAGGTCAGCTACAAGCCTGAAGAAGGGACTTCCACAGCAAAGACAGAATCACCAGAACCAGAGACATCTGATGCTGCGTTGATGGCTAACTCTTCTGAACCTCCTCAGGTAAGTACCACTAACCAAATGTTTAATAATCATGCTTGTTCTGATTGTGATACTTTTAGAAATAGCATAGATGAAAAATTTGCTAGGTTATTAGATCATAATGATAACTTAGTAATAGATTTGCAACTATGCACTGAGGCTAATAGAGTATTAAAACAAAATGAGCATAGTTACAAAGAAAAGATAGACCTTTTGACTAAACAGCTTAGGAAAACTAAAGTAGTTGTATTTAACCAAGCTAATGATATTAGGTACTATCTAAACTCCCTAGAAGACACTAAGAAGCAAAAGGCAGTTCTAGAAGTAGAAGTAAACTCATTAAAACAGAAACTGCACAGTTGGACAAGTTCATCACACATTGTCCAACACTTAGTGAGAGAAAGAAACAACGGGGAGGGTTTGGGCTATAAAATGGTTCCACCACCACCTGAGACCTTGATGAACACTAAGACTAGACCAATAAATAATAACCCCATCAAGGATCATGTGGTGTCTACTCTTCTTGTTAGTGATCCAGATTCCTCATGTTCTTCAAATGAATCTGGAACCAAACAAAAGGAGGCCACTTCCAAGGCAAAGGGTAAAATGCCATGTGTTAATCTGGAGAAAGAATTTGAAAAGATTAATATTAAGTCAGGGTCAAACAGAGTCAAATCAGAACCTAAAAAGACTACTAATGTTAATCTTTCACAAGTTTCAAGTCAAAAACCAGTTAACCAAAAGGAAAAAGATGTTAAACAAGTTAAAACAATCAATTTTGTTAAACAAGAGAAAACATCAAAAGAACCAGTGCAAAACTGTTAGGACCTGGTATTTGAACGAAATACCTAGTGATTAGCGTGTAAACCAGATCAAATAGTGCGGAATCCTATTTGATTGGCGATCCAATCAGTGAGAACACACGAAGAATCAATCAAGAATTAGAATCTAACGTTAGAATTCGATTTAGGAATCGATCTAATGTTTTCTGGGAACTTGGAGAACGATTTGGGAGGCTTCTGGACGGCTAGGGTACGTCTGGAGTCGTAATCATACGACTGATCCGTCTCCTGGTTCAGTCATGCGACTGAGTCAATCGTATGAAGTTATTCATGCGTATGGTCCATTCGCATGGTCCATTCGCATGAGAACTTCATTTAGTTAAGTTGGAATGTTTTAATAATATACTTATGTGTAACCATTCAAACTCATAAAACCAATTATCAATTCAATATCGACTCATTAATGAAATATTTAACATTACAAATCACCAACACTCCTTCTCATTTCATTACATTCATCTTACATCATAGTCAAGACAAACAAGATCTATTACATACAATCATGATCTAGGGACTACAATGCATCAACAAACTCCCCCTTGGACCTAGATCTCTCTAATCTCTTGTTTCTGCTACCTCCTTGTTTTCTTGTACTTCCCTCTTTTTTGACTCCCCGTGCGTGAATCTCAAACGCGAAGCAGAGTCGTTAACGTTTTGGAACTGGAGGGCTTGTACAATGTCCTCTCGTGTCATAGAACAGTGGCCACTTGTATAGCGTGTATAAAACATCAGTTTCCGACAAGTTGGTAACCACATTGGGTCGAATACCCTGATCGTATCCATTTGGCCCTCTTTGCTTAGGACAATGACCAGCTTTACTGTTCTCCATCATAGTACCACCACTTAAAGTGTGGAGTGAAGTCCTGTGGCATTTCCCTGAGTGGGATTCTTGACATTGTGCGCGGAGGACTCCACTTCAACACTATCTTGGGCTTGCCAGTAATGGCATCAACCTCAGACCTTCTTATGTACCTAGTCGGCTGTTGGGGTCTGAAGTTAACCACCCATCTGGTGGGTATTCCTTCTTAAGGGCAGCCTCGAACCAGCCTGACATCTTCCTCGGGTCAGCATACAAAAGCTTTAGCTTAGCCAGCTGGTTGAGTTCAAAACCTGGTAGAGTCTTCAGATCATGTGGGAATCTAAAGTACTCTATGCCCTTTTCTCTCTTAACTGCATAAGCATTAAGATCATCAAAATATGCCCATGCTATAATCCTGCCAGACACCTTGTGGTGTTTCTTGACTCTGTAGAGCTTGGTGTAGGCATCTTTCTTGGTGCAGCACGTTGGGCTCTAACTTCTTCAAAACATGCAGCCCACTCAACCTTTCGAATGTCAACATCATCATTTGAGGCTTGGGCTGTTCCTTCTGCCTTCTCTCTGTTTCCTGCTCCATCTTGTTCAACACCACCTCAAAAGTATCACTGACGAGGGACTCACCCAGATTGGGGACCATATTACCCTCATTGTCAGCGTACTGAGGGTACTCCTCTGCGGTGATATCTTCGACCACGACTTCATCAACATCGTTGAGCTCTTCATCACTAGTCAAATCACATGTTGGAGCATCTTTAACTATTTCATCCGGATTGAGCCTGAAAATCTCTGTGAGTTGCTCGTTAGATAGGTCATGAACTATTTCCCCTTCTTCAGGGGTATAACTCACAGACCTTCTTACGATCCCTTGCAGATCAAGAATCATGGTTAGTTGAGTCTTGACCTGTTGAAGGGGAGCAACATCAAACTCATCTCTTTGATAATTTGGATCTGTTTGATTTAAACATTCAACACATAAGTCATTAGTAATTAATCAAACAGAAATGCATTAACTTAATATAAACATTCCATACATTGTTTTCAATACAGGATTCAAACACAAAAGTAAATAAATACATAAACATCTAGTCTTTACTTTTATCCTGTATCATGGTCTCATCACTTGGAGGAGCAGAGGTGGTAGCTGATTGATCCTGTCTGTTCTTCGACCTCCTCTCTTGACCTGAAACAGAGGCCGATGCAGCCGCATCCTCTCCTTTTGCTTCATCATCATCGTCCTTCCCCTCTGTCCTCTCTCCGTCTGTTTCCTCCTCATCCTCTGTATCATCCTCTTCATCCTCATCGTCATCTTCATCATTATCATCACCATCATCTCCATCATCTCCATCCCCTTCCTTGATCTTTAAAGGCTCATCATTTGATCCCTTCAGCCGCAGCATGATGGTCTTGTTGGTGGTCTCCAACTCCTCTATCCTTTTAGCTGAATTGGCATGCTGCTCCTGGAGTTGGGACATCTCTACACGCTGTGCATCCATCAGCTGAGCCTGCTGCTCTATAACTCGAGCCTGCTCTGCCATCTGTTGAGATTGGGCAGCAGTCCGGTCGGTAAGCTGGCGTATCTGGGCAGCTTTCTCCTCATCGGCAGCTAGTAAGCGCATCACCATCCGGTTGAGCGCTGACAGCTGTTCCTCTACCCCGATTGGAGGTAGAGGTGATCCATAAGTGTGTGAGGACTGGGCTGATGGTCCTGCATGGTGTGAGGTGGTGGTGGTGGTGGCTGTAGTGAAGATAGGTCGGTAAAATGGTGGAGGTGATGTGGGTGTAAATTGTATGGTGGTGGATGGGATCTGTACTGTGGTGGTAGGTATGGTGGTGGCTGTGGTAGCTGTGGTGGATGTGGTGGCTGTGGTGGTGGATGGTATAGCTGTGGAGGTGGTAGTGGTGGCTGCGGTGGTGGAAGTAGAGGCTATGGATGTAACGAAGGTCAACTGACGCTTCTCCTTCTTCAGACCATGGGGCTGAGCCATCCTCTCCTCCTCGTCCCTGTGGAGGTGGATGCTCCCCCTACAATCCCCCTGCAGAACCCGGTGCATAACTCGGGTCAGTATCCGTGTCTCTAGAGTCTCTCGGGTGTTCACCAACCACCCGTAGCCCATGTTCTGTGGGAACAACTTTGCTTCCCACAATTCATGTGAGGGGCTCCTCATCAGACTCCTCCTCCTCCTCAGCACCATGAACAAACTCCTGATGAAATCCGGCTATCTCAGCAACATCTCCAGCTGGGGCAGACACTGGGGGAATAACATCAGACACAGTGCCTCTCGGTGGAGCAGGCATATCGTCCCAGCGTCTCCACTATCATCATCATCCGAGTCAATCTCTGGAAGTAGCAGCCTCTCATCATCAGAGTCACTGTCCTCATGACGCCATTTGCGTCTGCCTGGTGCCACATACCTCTCGTTGGCCAGGTGGCCAATCAATCTCTTAACTTGGGGCTTCACCTGCTTCCCCCTATAAACCCTCATCCGACCCAGAGTCGTATCATCCATGATCTCCAGTGCCACTGCATCATGACTCTCTTTGGGCAGATGTGGCAGCTTCTCGTTGAAGATGAGCTGTAAAAACCTGGGGTACATACAAAACCCCTCCTTTCCCTTTGCCTCCAAGTTCTCCACCAGATAGGAGAAAATCATACTAGAAAAGCTGAAGGGGTGGTTCAGCACCAGTGCCACGTAGGCATTTTGGATCTGGTCTGAGAGGTCGTCGAACCCACCCCTCCTCGAAGCAATGCACTTAAGGATCACATGGGCTAAGTACTTGTACTGGGGGCACAGGTTGGTCTTGTTGAGCACACCTGATTTTATGTCCCCAGCGTACTTGATCCTCAGAAAGCATCCTCTCACGGTCAGTGGATGTAATCTGGTAGGATGATCAGTATCATCTCCAAACTCTAGGACCCTCTGGATGTCAGCAGCAGTGATCTCGATATCATGACCCAGTATAGAGCTCCGAATGCTGTAGGGCTCACGAGAGCGATCCACAGAGGCATTTTCCCAGAATGCCTGATGTAGTGATCTGTAGGGCGTGCAGGGAGTAGAGATAGCCTTATGGATCCGGGACCGTCTGAGGAAGGCTATAATATCAGTGAACTCGGCCCCGTTCCTAGTAGTGTGATCCAAATGAGCACAGATGTTGTGCTTTGGATTTATGGACCATCTCTCAGCCATTATCCTGAAAAACACATGACATAGAACCATTAGTACATAATACATTAAAAATTCTGTTCTAAGTGTAATGTTGAAATTCATTCTGATTCATTCGTGCGAATGAATCATGCGACTGAAGTCAGTCGGCTGTCCTTTCATGCGACTGAGCTCATTCTGGTCAATGAGACATGCGATTGGGTTCAGTCTGCTGACTGAGTCTGCGAATGGTTCAGTCGGCCGACTGAGCTCAAACGTATGGTTCATTCGGGCGATTGACCCAATCGCAAGTTTCAATCGTGCGATTGGAGTTCATCCGGGCGACCAGTCGCCTGTCCTATAGTTCAGTCGCCTTCCGTTCGAATCTTTAACAAAACAGGTGTTTTAACATGGATAACTGGTTCAATAGACTCGCATTCTTGTTACTAATAACCTATTAAACTTAATTTTAACGTTTTGCATAGTTTTGGTAGGTTATTAGGTCTTTTAAGTCTCGGTTCTTGTTTTACAGTCGAATAACCCAAATTAGGGTTTAAATCCTTCAGGTTTCGGGAAGATGGAACTTCAAACTATCTGTATAATCAATAGCGAGAGTCAGTGAATCAAGATCAAGAAGAAAACAGAGTCTAATGAAATTTTGGTAGAGTAACGGTAGGGTGTGCGATTTGAGAGCGATTGGGGTGTGATGAATGAAATGCGATCGAATGTGCCCTTTAAATACTGAAGCTGAGTTCAATCAATCGGCCGACTGGCCTCAGTCGCTCAGTTCATTCGGGCGACTGAGGCTCAATCGTGCGATTGGCCCAGTCAGTCGCATGCTGTTGACCGACTGAGGTTCAGTCGGTCGACTGACTCAATCGTACCTTTCATTCGCATGTTCGATTGACTGAATGAGTCTCAGTCGGTCGACTGACTCATTCGCCCCCTTCCAATCGGTCGAATGGGTCATTCTGATAAGCCATTCGTGTGAATGGCTCAATCTCATGTCCATTCGTGCGAGTGGGAGCCATTCGCATGGTTGGTCCATTCTCATGGTCCAATCGCGCGAATGGGTCACACTTAGTTAATTTCCTGCCATTTTTACCAATTTACATTTAAAACCCTTTTAACTTTTGAAATTAACGTTATGAGCTTTTGATCATCTCAGACATGATCATTTTAACTTGAAAACTTTTTGATCACCTTAGACGTGATCTTTTTAAACAATTTAGTCACCTCAGACGTGACCCTTTTAAAGATTTAAAGGCACATGTGGTCATCTCAGACATGACCCTTTTAGTGAGTTGATTCCTTACTGATTTTCCTGATGTAGTCCGACAAACTAACAAACTAAAACGACTAACTAACTTAGAAAATTTAAACTAAATACTCAAAACAAGACTTGTTTTTGGCTTTTTGTGAGAGATAAATCCTAAGATGGACATCTATGGGATTTGGTTCCGGAATAGACAGCTTCAACTTGGATTGACCACACCTGGACCAATTCAATTTTGGAATCATACAGGCAAGTCAAATCATTTGGGACTTTTTATCAAAATCTTTTGATGCTCCATTCTTGGTGTTCATCCAGACTCATTAGCAACTTTAGGAAATCATACTGGAACTCTTAGATTTTCACATTGATTTGAACTTTTGAGAATTGCAGCCACAATGATTGTCAATATATTTGTCCACTTAAATCCATACACAGACTTTTGACCCAGACTGGTAGTGTTTTAGGATTAATTATTTCAACTAACATTTGTGGATCCCACACTTATATGGTAATCAACATTCCTCAGGAGCTTTTGAGCGGTCTACGAGTATTATTACAAGAAGAGACTATTCTTAGAGCTTTCAAAGAGAAGCCAGTCCTCAGGTCAGTGCCATCGCACAACAGAGAGGCGGCAAACAACAATGAATTCTAGAATATCTAGGTTATGTTTATCCTTAGGTCAGTGCCATCGCACAGCAGAGAGGCACACAACCTATCTCCTTGTTAGAGCAGCTTATTATATTTTGCACAAAATGCACCAACAACATAAGTCATTAGCTTTATAGCATTTTTCTTTCATTTTTTTTCTTGCTTTGCTCTAATTATGGTCATCCGCACACATTTGTGGCGTTTACATGCTCATTACCCCTTATTGGAATACTGTTGATTTTGTTAACCAGTGATAAGATGGAAGCCCACAGTCAGTTGAACAACTTAGTTTGATCTTGAGATCACCAGTCAGGTGTAATCATCTATTGTGTTGAATCTACCGACATATCATTTGTGGTCTCGCAACCTCTAGGTCTACTTTCTTTGTGTTACCTTAGGAGTTACCAGTTATCTATCAGCTTCCCTTTTATATTGCTTAGACTACACAGAGTTATACTTTGTATTTTTGCATCTTTTCTTAACTTAAATTTTTAAAGTCCCTCTTGATTTGTTCCTGCGTACTATCATTTTCCAAAGGTTTTGAATCGTATGACAGATACGATCTACCTTATATCAGCTATCCACTCCTTCTCCCGTTTTTTTTAATGTTAACTTGCTGACATATTCTCCCCCTAAAATACTAAAATCATTACTGGTTTAATTATTTTAGGATTTTAATAAACAGCAAAATAACATGAGTTTAAATTAAACAGACGAAAATAAACAAATAAAATAAAATAACACAGAAAAATTTAACTAAACTACAAACTACATCGGACTACACATGATCATCATCAAGAATAACCTCATTTTTCTTTTTACCGCCGTTGACCTCTAGCAAATATTGAAAACGAGGTTTATCAAAGGCTTTAGTATAGAGGTCAGCGCGTTGAAAATCAGTATTAACTTTTACCACATCAATTAAGTTCTTTTCAAAGCAATCTCTTATGAAATGGTATTTAATACCGATATGTTTGGTCTTAGGATGTTGGACCGGATTTTTAGTTACTGCAATTGCAGCAGAGTTATCAACAAAAATAGGAGTAGAAGGAAACTTTAAACCGTAATCCCGCATTTGCTATTGAATCCAGATGATTTGTGAAAAGCAACTTGCAGCAGCAACATATTCAGCTTCACAGGTTGACAATGCAACCGATGTCTGCTTCTTACACTGCCAAGTAACTAGTCTTCTCCCAAAGAATTGACACCCTGCTGATGTAGACTTGTAGTTCATCTTGCAGCCCCCGTAATCCGAGTCACTATACGCGGTAAGCTCAAAGTCATCATCATGAGGATACCACAACCCAAGTGTGGGTGTACCCTTCAGATAACGAAAAATCCTCGTGACCCCGATCAGATGGTTGACCTTAGGCTTAGCCTGATATCTAGAACATAAACATGTAGCATACATGATATCAGGTCTTGAGGCAGTGAGATACATGAGGGATCCAATCATTCCTCGGTACATCGTGGCATCTACAAGATCTCCATTTTCATCAGGTGCTATATCGTGATTCGTAGCAAGTGGAGTCCCAGCAGCAGAAGCATTCTCCATGTCAAAGCGATTGAGAATGTCTCCTACATACTTGGTTTGATGTAGAAAGATTCCATTTGGTGTCTGATCCACCTGTAACTCGAGAAAGAACTTCATCTCCCCCATAGCACTCATCTCAAACTCTTTCTTCATAACTGCTTCAAACTCTTTGCATAACTCTTCGTTCTTTGAACCGAAGATTATGTCATCAACATAGATCTGTACGAGCAGTAGGTCGCCATCTTTTTCTTTAATAAACAGCGTGCAGTCAATGACTCCCCTGCGAAAGCCGTGTTTCACAAGATGAGTCGAGAGTTTCTCATACCAAGCTCTTGGAGCTTGATGAAGCCCGTATAAAGCCTTGTCGAGCTTGTAAACTCTATCCCGATGATAAGGATCTTCAAATCCCTCGGGTTGACTGACATAGACTGTTTCTCTGATTTCCCCATGAAGGAATGCACTCTTCACATCTAATTGGTAGACTTTAATCTTCATGTACAATGCATAGGCAAGGAAGATACGAATGGCTTCCATCCTTGCCACGGGTGCAAACACCTCATTGTAGTCAATCCCCTCAACTTGGCGAAAACCCTGAACCACCAATCGAGCTTTGTTCCTGATAATGACCCATTGGTCATCCTTCTTACATTTCAGGAACCATTTGTTGCCAATGATTTTAGCACCTTTAGGTCTATTAACCAGAGTCCATACACCTAACTTCTTGAACTGCAGAAGTTTTTCTTGCATGGCACTCACCCACGCCTCATCATTTAGTGCATCATTACCATATTTTGGCTCAAACTGCGAGACAAAACACCGATAAGCACCATCATGAATGTAACCCTTCTCCATAACCGAGGCGTAATCAGCTGAGTATAGCTGATTTCGGGTTTGTACTCCTGATCTGACATCCCCAATGACATTGTCAAGGGGATGATAGACGTTTAGTCGTGATCCTGGAGTAGTAGGAACAACTACCTCAGAGCCAAGATTATGAACATTTGGTTCTGCATCTGAGGTAGTTGGAGTTTGAGGTTCCGAAGTCGAAGGTGCATCACTGGTAGATGCTTGTGGACTTTCAGGAACTGGAACCTGTTCCTCCTGACTGTTCTGGTCATCTACTTCAGCTTCATCTTCAGAGGAGGAGTCACTGTCATCGACTACTCCCCCTGACTGAGTAGATGATTCTCCCTGTGAGCTAGATGGTGTTTTCAAAATATCATACATCATCCTAGTAGCTAACTCATCATCCGAGGGAGAGAGAGGGATGTTGAAGGACTTGAAGAATCCATCATAGTCGAAGAAGTAAGCGGGTCCTTTGCCAGTAGGTGGTGTGGTATATCGCTGAACGTCAACATTACACCACACTTCTACAAGACCCGTTGAGTTGTTGTAAACTCGCTTATTCGGTATGTTGTATCCTAGAAAGATTCCTTCATCCGTCTTCTCGCTGAATTTGCCTTCTTGTGTCTTCTTCAGAAGTGTGCACGGCGCGCCAAAAGGTTCAGGATACTCCAAATTCGGTTTGCGTCTTTGTAGTAGCTCGTAACATGTCTTTCCGTGGTGCTTGACTATTAGGACTCGATTCAGTGTATAACATGCATTCGCCACTGCCTAATTCCAGAATTGGATAGGTAGTTTCGAGTCTGCCAGCATAGTATGTGCTGTCTCTATCAAGCTTCTGTTCTTTCTCTCAGCAACGCCATTCAGCTGAGGCGTGTAGGCAGAAGTGAATTGATGCACAATTCCCTTTTCCTTGCAGTATGCCTCCATCCACTGGTTCTTGAATTCTGTCCCGTTGTCTGAGCATACTTGTCTAACCTTCAGCTTGTAGAGAGATTCCAGTGTGGTTACTAATTCCTTGAATGACTCAAATGTTTCTGATTTGGATTTCAGAAACATTACCCAAGTGAACCTTGAGTAGTCATCAGTGACCACAAAACAGTACAAGTCGCCTGCAATGCTCTTTGTACTGACTGGACCAAACAGATCCATGTGAAGAACGTCAAGAGGAAGTTCTATTGAATGAACTTTCTTTTCCTTATGAGACTTTTTCGTCTGTTTGCCTTTCTTGCAAGCTACACAAAAGTCAGGAAGCTGGAAGTTCTTGACATTAACTCCTCTTACTAAATCCTTCTGAATCAAGTGATTCATCTTCCTTTGACTAATGTGTCCCATTCTCCTATGCCAGGAGATGGAATCCTTCTCAGTAGCTTTAGATAGAAAGCACTGAACCTCATGATCCGTTGTAACAGCTGTTGACAGATCCAAGACATAAAGGTCTTTATATCTTGAAGCAGTCATCAGAACTTGGTCCTCTGGGATCACGTAGTCTTTCTTCAGCACGTAACACTTCTTGTTGTCGAAGATGACCTTAAATCCTTTATCACAGATTTGGGAAACAGAAAGCAAGTTATTTTGAAGTTGTTGAACGTAGTTCACCTTATCAAACTTAACTTTCTGATTTCCCACTTCTCCCTGAGCTGTGATATAGCCTCCCTTGTTTCCAGCAAAGGAAACATGCCCTCCTTTTATTTGCTTGAGGTTTGATAAAAGGGCCCTATTTCCTGTCATGTGCCTGGATGCTCCACTGTCTACAATCCACGTGTTAGTCTCAGCACTGTACCGAACACCCTGCACATACAAAGTAAAGAATTAGTTTAGGTTAGGAACCCAAGCCTTTACTGGCTTGGGTTTCCCAAAGGCATCACATTTCATAAACTCCACCCATTGACCCTTAGAAGGTGAGGGTAGCTCAGGTTTTTTCTTGTCATCAATATCAGACATGCAGGATGACTTCTCTTTCCATAAGCCAGATTTGTGCAAGGCCTGTTTATGATAAACAGTCGACTGGCTTATAGGTTGAACTTTAGGTTCACTAGTTCTTCTAGGTGGAGTCAGAGAGCTCCTCTTAGAAGACCTAGGCTTAGAGTCCTGAAGTTCAATTTTCTTCCTAGGTGTCTGATAGAAAGGACAATAGGAAGCAATGTGTCGACATTCTCCACAGTTGTAGCATGACCTGCTATCAACTTTATGATTAAACTTTCTTAGTGGAGAAGTGTGTGACACTCTAGTAACATCAATCACTTTAGGTTTAGACGCTGGTTCTTTTGATGTTTTCTCTGGTTTAACAAAGTTAACTGTTTCAACCTGTTTAACATCCTTTTCTTTTTGGTTAACTGGTTTTTGACTTGAAGCCTGTGTAAAATTAACATTAGAAGTCCTTTTAGGTTCTGATTTGACTCTGTTTGACCCTGACTTTAAGTTAACTTTTTCAAATTCCTTTTCCAGATTAACACAAGGCAATTTACCCTTTGCCTTTGAAGTGGCCTCCTTTTGCTTGTTTCCAGAGTCAATAGATGAACATGAGGTATCTGGATCACTAACAAGAGGAGTAGACACCACATGATCCTTGATGGGGTTATTAATTACTGGTCTAGTCTTAGTGTTCATCAAGGTCTCAGGTGGTGGTGGAACCACTTTGTAACCCAATCCCTCCCCGTTATTCCTTTCTCTCACTAAGTGTTGAACTATGTGTGAAGAACTAGTCCAACTATGCAGTTTCTGTTTTAATGAGTTTACTTCTACTTCTAGAACTGCCTTTTGCTTCTTAATGTCTTCTAGGGAGTTTAGATAGTACCTAATGTCATTTGCTTGGTTAAAGGCAACTACTTCGGTTTCCCTAAGCTGTTTAGTCAATAGGTCTATCTTTTCTTTATAACTATGCTCATTTTGTTTTAATACTCTATTAGCCTCATTTACTAAGTTATCATTATGATCTAATAACCTAGCAAATTTTTCATCTATGCTATTCCTAAAAGTATCACAATCAGAACAAGCATGATTATTAAACATTTGGTCAGTAGTACTTACCTGAGTTGGTTCAGAAGAGTTAGCCATCAACGCAGCATCAGATGTCTCTGGTTCTGGTGATTCTGTCTTTTCTGTCTCTGACGTGGAAGTATTCTCTTTAGGCTTGTAACTGACCTCGGCTGCAGTTGCTTCTTCACTGTGTGACATCGCTATCTCAACTGCTAGATCACCTTCACTCGCAGAATCATCATCAATATCTTATACACTTGCAATGTTTGATTCCCCTGGTGAGACAAATCTAAAGCTCCAATCCTGTCCTTCATCATCATGGGCACTCAAGGCTTTTGGATCCTTGCTTGATGAAGTAGAACTGGAAGCTTGCTTGTCTTGGCGAGTAAAGGACGAGAACGGGATCACGTTACCCGTCTTCTTTGGCTTGACACATTCTCTTTTGAAGTGCCCCTTCTCTCCACAGTTAAAGCAGGTCACTTTACTCTTGTCAAAACCACATGTGGTATCCTTAGTAGCTACCAAGTTCTGTCCGGTCTTTTTAACAAACTTTTTCGCCCTCCGGACAGCACTAGCTAAGGCCCACATTATATCCATCCTCTCAAGCTCCATTTCGTCCACTTGCTCGTAGTCCTCGTCTGCCTGATGGCAGTTTCCAATCTTCCCGGCAACAAGTCCATCATATGAATGAACCACTGCAGCTAAAAGATCCATATGCTCTCGAGCTACTTCCACAGTCACATTACCGAGGTTCTCGGTCTTCAGTTTATTAGCACTTGCTTCTGATCCAATATAGTGGGTACAAGAAGACCCTGACGTGTCTGATCCTGAAGGAGAAGCATGTGAAGGACCCGACGAGCTAGACACAAATGCAGTCTGGAGAGGTGCTCCAGATGTCTTAGCTTGCGGCGTGGCGTTGTACAAAGCTGGATTTTGAGTGTACGAAGACTTCTGAGCTCTGTACTTCATCCTAAGTGCTTCTTCTCGCAACTTAAGAATGAAGTCATTAATATCCAGCTTTGCTAGCATTCCATTCTGTCTCAGGTTAGACACGAATGAAGCCCACTTTTCAGGCAATCCGTTTGCTAGCATTCCATTCTGTCTCAGGTTAGACACGAATTCCTTCTTTAACTCCTTGGCCTTGATTGCCTTCAACGAAGCATTCCCGTCGTACCTCTTCTCTAGCTCATCCCACAGTTTCTTGGACTGCTTATTCTCTGAGTACTGGTGGAATATATCTTTGGGGATAGACTTTGTAATCAATGCATAAACTCTTTTCTCTGCATTGTACTTAACTTTCTGCGCGTCCGTCATCCACCTAACGTTAGCTTAACTCTCAGCTCCCACCGGTGTACTATATCCAATCTCGATGGCTTCCCATAGATTCGGATCCACTCCATTGAGGTAGATCTCAAAACGTTGTTTCCAGTGGGAAACTCATCTAACGTCAAGAGCTTTGGTGGTTTATTATGATTTCCCACCTCACTCTCAAGCAACAGCAGGTTTTCTATCCTAGAGTCCTTCCTAGCAGTAAGGCTGACATCTGATCTTCCATGGCGAATAACTTTAAGTCTAATCAAACAACTTTCACTGATGCGACTGAGGATGCGAATGGTCTAGTCGTGCGTACGAACTCTGCAACTGTTCAATCGTGCGGCTGAACTGAGCGATTGGTTCAGTCGTGCGAATGAATCTGATGCGTATGAGCTATGCGAACGTGTTGATACATGTATGTCCCTAGATCATGATTTGTAATGTAATGAACTTGTCTGTCTGATTTTGATGTAATTGTAATTGATTAATGAAATGATATGAATTGGTTGTTACTTGTAATGTTTAATATTTCATTAATGAGTTGTGATTGAATTGATTGGGTTTATGAATGTTTGAATGAGTGCACATTAAGTTATATTAAATAGAACATTCAAACTTAACTTAATGAAGTTCTCATGCGAATGGCCCATGCGAATGGACCACACGCATGAATAACTTCATACGATTGACTCAATCGCACGACTGAACCAGGAGACTGGATCAGTCGTATGATTGACACATAAGATTGACTCAATCGCACGACTGAACACTCAGTCGTGCGGATGAATCAACCGCATGGTTCAATCGCACGACTGAACCATACTTATGGCCCAGTCGCACGATTGACCAATACTAACCTATAATAGACCCAATTCGTGGGAAAACGAAAGCATTCATCCCATTACGACTCCAGACGTACCCTAGCCGTCCAGAAGCCTCCCAAATCGTTCTCCAAGTTCATAGAACACATCAGATCGGTTCCTAATCGATTTCTGACGTTGATATCAATTCTTGATTGATTCATCGTGTGTTCTCACTGATTGGATCGCCAATCAAATAGGATTCCGCACTATTTGAGTTGGTTTAACACGCAATCACTCGGTATTTCGTTCAAATACCAGGTCCTAACAAGTGGTATCAGAGCTTTGGCTCTTGATTTCGTGTTGATTCAATCAAGATTGCATAAAAGTTTGTGTTTTTGCACGAAAAACGCAATCTTTTGCATCAAAAGTGATCTTGGACGTTCCCTGCTCATTGAAGTTCAGTTTCTACGACTTAGACGATTTGGACTTGCAAAATTTCGAATTTTTACGGCTGAAACCCGTCAAACCTAGAAATTTTCGCAAAACAGCAGCTTCAGTCGCACGAGTGACTCATTCGCACGACTAGACTCATTCGCAGTGTTCATTCGCACGACTGGACCTAGTCGCACCTTCATTCGGCCGACTGAACCTTTCGTTCGCATAGCTCATACGCACCAGATTCATTCGCACGACTGAACCAATCGCCCTGTTCAGTCGCACGGTTGAACCAATCGCAGAGTTCATACGCACGATAAGACCATTCGCATCCTTCAGTCGCATCAGTTAAAGTTGATTTGATTAGACTAAGTTTAGTAACCATGGAAGATCAGATGTCAGCCTTTACTGCGGGGAAGGACTCAAGAATTCAGAACCTGCTGCTGCTTGAGAGTGAGGTGGGTATTCACAATAAACCACCAAAGCTCTTGACTTTAGATGAGTTTCCTCACTGGAAGCAACGTTTTGAGATCTACCTCAATGGAGTAGATCCTAATCTGTGGGAAGCTATCGAAGTTGGATATAGTACACCGGTGGGAGCAGATGGAGTGAAATTAACGTTAAGTGGGATGACTGACGCACAGAAAGTAAAGTATAATGCTGAGAAAAGAGTTTATGCGATGATAACTCAGTCGATCCCCAAAGATATATTCCACCAGTACTCAGAGAACAAGCAGTCCAAGAAACTGTGGGATGAGCTAGAGAAAAGGTATGATGGGAATGCATCGTTAAAGGCAATCAAGGCAAAGGAGTTAAAGAAGGAATTCGATAACTTCTCATCAATTGGTAACGAGGGTTTAGATGAAGTCATAGACAGATTCTACCATTTGATGAGCGAGTTGCATACACATGGAGTGGAAACAACTATGGAAGAAAAGTAAGCAACTTCGCAGATGGATTGCCTGACAAGTGGGCCTCATTCGTGTCTAATCTTAGACAGAATGGTA
Source organism: Flaveria ramosissima (assembly GCA_025215565.1). Lineage (NCBI taxonomy): Eukaryota > Viridiplantae > Streptophyta > Magnoliopsida > Asterales > Asteraceae > Flaveria > Flaveria ramosissima. The sequence continues at coordinate 35,639,137 of CM046038.1, forward strand.
TACTTATAAAGCTGGATATAAATGACTTTATTCTTAGACTGCGTGAAGAAGCACTAAGGATGAAGTATAGAGCACAGAAGTCATCATATACACAAAACCCAGCTTTATACAATGCCACGCCTCAAGCTAAGACATCTGGAGCACCTCTCCAGACAGCATTTGTGTCTAGCTCGTCAGGTCCTTCACATGCTTCTACTTCTGGATCAGACACGTCAGGGTCATCATGTACCCATTATATTGGATCAGAAGCAAGTGCTACTAAATTGAAGACCGAGAACCTCGGTAATGTGACCGTAGAAGTAGCACGAGAGCATATGGATCTTCTAGCTGCAGTAGTTCATTCATATGATGGACTTGTGGCTGGGAAGATTGGAAACTGTCATTTGGCAGATGAAGACTACGAGCAGGTAGATGAAATGGAGCTTGAACGAATGGATATAATGTGGGCCTTAGCTAGCGCTGTCCGAAGGGCGAAGAAGTTTGTTAAGAAGACAGGACAAAATTTGATAGCTACTAAGGATACCACATTTGGTTTTGACAAGAGCAAAGTGACATGCTTCAACTGTGGAGAGAAAGGGCACTTCAGAGGGAATGTGTCAACCAAAGAAGACGGGTAATGGAACCCGTTCTCATCCTTTACTCACCAAGACAAGCAAGCCTCTAGTTCTACTTCATCAACAGGACCCAAAAGCCTTGACTGCTCATGATGATGAAGGACACTGGAGTTTTAGATTTGTCTCCCCAGATCTAACATTGCCAGTGTTGAAGATATTGATGATGATTCTGCGAGTGAAGGTGATTTAGCAGTTTGATATAGCAATGTCACACAGTGAAGAAACAACTGCAGCTGAAGTCAGTTACACACCAAAGGAGGAAACTTCCACGTCAGATCAGAAAAGTCAGAATCACCAGAACCAGAGACGTCTGATGCTGCGTTGATGGCTAACTCTCTGAAACAACACAGGTAAGTACAACTGACCAAATGTTTAATAATCATGCTTGTTCTAACTGTGATATGTTTTAGGAATAGCATTGATGAAAAATTTGCTAGGTTATTAGATCACAATGATAACTTAGTAAAGGACTTACAACTATGCACTGAGGCCAATAGAGTTCTAAAACAAAATGAGCATAGTTATAAAGAAAAGATAGACCTATTGACTAAACAACTTAGGGAAACCGAAGTAGTTGCCTTTATCAATCAAATGACATTAGGTACTATCTAAACTCCCTAGAGGACACTAAGAAACAAAAGCAGTTCTAGAAGTAGAAGTTAATTCCTTAAAACAGAAACTGCATAGTTGGACTAGTTCTTCACACATAGTTCAAACTTAGTGAGAGAAAGAAATAATGGGGAGGGATTAGGCTACAAAGTGGTTCCACCACCCCACCTGAGACCTTGATGAACACCAAGTCTAAACCAGTAAACAACAACCCAATCAAGGATCATGTGGTGACCACTCCTCTTGTTACTGATCCAGACACATCATGTTCATCTACTGACTCTGGACAGAAACAAAAGGAGGCCACTTCAAAGGCAAAGGGTAAATTGCCTTGTGTTAATCTGGAAAATGAATTTGAAAAGGTTAACTTAAAGTCAGGGTCAAACAGAGTCAAATCAGAACCCAAAAAGACTTCAAACGTTAATTTTTCACATGCTACAAGTCAAAAACCAGTTAACCAAAAAGTTGAACAAGTTAAACAGTTTAAAACAGTTAAATTTGTTAAACCAGAGAAAACATCAAACATGCAAGAGTCAAACCTAAAGTGATTGATGTTACTAAAGTGTCACGCATTTCTCCACAAAGAAAGTCAATTATAAGGTTGATAGCAGATTGTGCTACAACTGTGGAGAATGTGGACATATTGCTTCCTATTGTCCTTTCTATCAGACACCTAGGAAGAAGATTGATCTTCAGGACTCTAGACCTAGGTCTTCTAAGAGGAGTTCTCTAACTCCACTAGAAGATCTAGTGAACCTAAAGTCCAACCTGTAAGCCAGACGACTGTTTATCATAACAGGCATTGCACAAATCTGGCTTATGGAAAGAGAAGACTACCTGTGTGACTGATACTGATGACAAAAGGAATCTGAGTTACCCTCACCTTCTAAGGTCAATGGGTAGAGTTTATGATGTGTGATGCCTCTGGGAAACCCAAGACAGTAAAGGCTTGGGTTCCTAACCTAAACTAATACATTTACTTGATATGTGCAGGGTGTTCGGTATAGCGCTGAGACTAACACGTGGATTATAGACAGCGGAGCATCCAGGCACATGACAGGAAATAGAGCCCTTTTATCAAATGTCAAACAAATAAAAGGAGGGCATGTTTCCTTTGCAGGAAACAAGGGAGGATACATCACAGCACAGGGAGAAGTGGGAAATCAGAAAGTTAAGTTTGATAAGGTGAACTACGTTCAACAACTTCAAAATAACTTGCTTTCTGTTTCCCAAATCTGCGATAAAGGATTTAAAGTCATCTTCGACAACAACAAGTGTTACGTGCTGAAGAAAGACTATATGATTCCAGAGGACCAAGTTCTGATGACTGCTTCAAGATATAAGGACCTATATGTCTTGGATCTGTCAACAGCTGCTCCAACGGATCATGAAGTGCAGTGCTTTCTATCTAAAGCTACTGAGAAGGACTCAATCTCCTGGCATAGGAGAATGGGACACATTAGTCAAAGGAAGATGAATCACTTGATTCAGAAGGACTTAGTGAGAGGAGTAAATGTCAAGAACTTCCAACTTCCTGACTTTTGTGTAGCTTGCAAGAAAGGCAAACAGACAAAGAAGTCTCATAAGGAAAAGAAAGTTCATTCAATAGAACTTCCTCTTGAACTTCTTCACATGGATCTGTTTGGTCCAGTCAGTACAAGGAGCATTGCAGGCGATCTGTACTGTTTTGTGGTCACTGATGACTACTCAAGGTTCACTTGGGTAATGTTTCTGAAATCCAAATCAGAAACATTGAGTCATTCATCATTCAATTAGTCACCACTCTGGAATCTCTCTACAAGCTAAAGGTTAGACAAGTACGCTCAGACAACGGGACCGAATTCAAGAATCAATGGATGGAGGCATACTGCAAGGAAAAGGGAATTGTTCATCAATTCACTTCAGCATACACGCCTCAGATGAATGGTGTTGCTGAGAGGAAAATAGAGCTTGATAGAGACTGCACGGACTATGCTGGCGGACTCGAAACTGCCTATCCAATTCTGGAATGAGGCAGTAGCAAATGCATGTTATACACTGAATCGAGTCCTAATAGTCAAGCGCCACGGAAAGACATGTTATGAGCTACTACAAAGACGCAAACCGAATTTGGAGTATCTTGAACCTTTTGGCGCGCCATGTACACTTCTGAAGAAGACGCAAGAAGGAAAATTCAGCGAGAAGGCAGATGAAGGAATCTTTCTAGGATACAACATACCGAATAAGCGAGTTTACAATAACTCAACGGGTCTTGTAGAAGTGTGGTGTAATGTCGACGTTCAGAGATATACCACACACCCTACAGGAAAAGGACCTGCCTACTTCTTCGATTATGATGGATTCTTCAAATCCTTCAACATACCTCTCTCTCCCTCGGACGATGAGCTAGCAACTAGGATGATGTATGATATTCTGAATACACCATCTAGCACACAGGGAGAATCATCTACTCAGTCAGGGGGAGTAGTCGACACAGTGACTCCTCCTCTGAAGATGAAGCTGAAGAAGATGACCAGAACAGTCAGGAGGAACAGGTTCCAGTTCCAGCAAGTCCACAAGCATCTACGAGTGATGCACCTTCGACTTCAGAACCTCAAACTCCAACTACCTCAGATGCAGAACCAAATGTTCATAATCTTGGCTCTGAGGTAGCTGTTCCTACTACTCCAGGATCACGACTAAATGTTTATCATCCCCTTGACAATGTCATTGGAGATGTCAGATCAGGAGTACAAACCCGAAATCAGTTGTACTCAGCTGATTACGCCTCGGTTATGGAGAAAGGTTACATTCATGATGGTGCCTATCGATGTTTTGTCTCGCAGGTTGAGCCAAAATATGTCAGTGAAGCACTCAATGATGAGGCGTGGGTGAGTGCCATGCAAGAAGAACTTCTGCAGTTTAAGAAGTTAGGTGTATGGACACTGGTTGATAAACCTAAAGGTGCTAAAGTCATTGGCACTAAATGGGTACTAAAATGCAAGAAGGATGACCAAGGGGTCATTATCAGGAACAAAGCTCGACTGGTGGTTCAAGGTTTTCGCCAAGTCGAGGGAATTGACTACAATGAGGTGTTTGCACCCGTGGCAAGGATGGAAGCTATTCGTATCTTCCTTGCCTATGCATCGTACATGAAGATCAAAGTCTACCAATTAGATGTAAAGAGTGCATTCCTTCATGGGGAATCAGAGAAACAGTCTATGTAAGTCAACCCGAGGGTTTTGAAGATCCTTATCCATCGGGATAGAGTTTACAAGCTCGACAAAGCTTTGTATGGGCTTCATCAAGCTCCTCGAGCTTGGTATGAGAAACTCTCAACTCATCTTGTGAAACACGGCTTTCGCAGGGGAGTAATTGACTGTACACTGTTTATTAAGGAAAAGGATGGCGACCTACTGCTTGTACAGATATACGTTGATGACATAATCTTCGGGTCAAAGAACGAAGAGTTATGTAAAGAGTTTGAAGCAGTAATGAAGAAAGAATTTGAGATGAGTGCCATGGGGGAGATGAAGTTCTTTCTCGGGTTACAGGTGGATCAAACACCTAATGGGATCTTTCTACATCAGACCAAGTATGTAGGAGACATTCTCAGTCGCTTTGACATGGAGAATGCTTCTGCTGCTGGGACTCCACTTGCTACTAATCATGATATAGCACCGGATGATAATGGAGATCTAGTAGATGCCACTATGTACCGAGGAATGATCGGATCCCTCATGTATCTCACTCCTCAAGACCTGATATTATGTATGCTACATGTCTATGCTTCAAGATATCAGGCTAAACCAAAGGTCAACCATCTGATCGGGGTCAAGAGGATTTTTCGTTATCTGAAGGGTACACCCACACTTGGATTGTGGTACCCTCATGATGATGACTTTGAGCTTACCGCGTATAGTGACTCGGATTACGGGGGCTGCAAGATGAACTACAAGTCTACATCAGGGGTGTCAATTCTTTGGGAGAAGATTAGTTACCTGGCAGTGTAAGAAGCAGACATCGGTTGCCTTGTCAACCTGTGAAGCCGAATATGTTGCTGCTGCAAGTTGCTGTTCTCAAATCATCTGGATTCAACAGCAAATGCGGGATTACGGTTTAAAATTCTCATCTACTCCTATTTTTGTTGATAACTCTGCTGCAATTGCAGTAACTAAAAATCCGGTCCAACATCCTAAGACCAAACACATCGGTATTAAATACCATTTCATAAGATTGTTTTGAAAAGAACTTAATTGATGTGGTTAAAATTAATACTGATTTTCAACGCGCTGACCTCTATACTAAAGCTTTTGATAAACCACGTTTTCAATATTTATTAGAGGTCAACGGTGTTAAAAAGAAAAGTGAGGTAATTCCTGATGATGAAAATGTGTAGTCCGATGTCGTGTACTTAAATTTTATTTTATTTATTTTGATTTGTCTATTTGATTTTAATTTTATTTAAACTCATGTTCTCTTGCTGTTTATTAAAATCCTAAAATAATTAAACCAGAAATGATTTTAGTATTTTAGGGGGAGAATATGTCAGCAAGTTAACATTAAAAAAAAAAAAAAAAAAAAAAAAGGGAAAAAGGAGTAGCGAGCTCTGAAGGTAGATTGTATCTGTGATACCGATTCAATACCTTTGGAAAATGATAGTACACAGGAACAAATCAAGAGGGACTTTAAAATTTAAGTTTTGTAATATGCAAAAGTTCAAAGAATAAATCTGTGTAGTCTAAGCAACTAAAAGGAAAGATGATAGAAAACTGGCAACTCCTAAGGTGACACAAAGAAAGTAGACTTAGAGGCTGCTAGACCATATATGATATGTTGGTAGATTCAACACAATAGACAACTAGACCGATTGGTGATTTCAAGATAAAACTAAAGTGTTCAACTGACTGTGGGCGTCCATCTTATCACTGGTTAACACAATCAACAATATTCCAATAAGGGGTAATGAGCAATTAAACGCCACAAATGTGTGCGGATGACCATAACTAGAGCAAAGCAAAGAAAAAAATGAAAGACAAATGCAATAAAGCTAATGACTTATGTTGTTGGTGCATTTTGTGCAAAATAAAATAAGCTGCTCTAACAAGGAGATAGGTTATGTGCCTCTCTGCTGTGCGATGGCACTGACCTGAGGATAAGCATAACCTAGATATTCTAGAATTCATTGTTGTTTGCCGCCTCTCTGCTGTGCGATGGCACTGACCTGAGGACAGGCTTCTCTTTGAAAGCTCTAAGAATAGTCTCTTCTTGTAATAATACCCGTAGACCGCTCAAAAGCTCCTGAGAGGTGTTGATTACCATATAAGTGTGGGATCCACAAGTGTTAGTTGAAATAATTAAACCTAAATAAGTCACCAGTCTGTGTCAAAAGTCTGTGTATGGATTTAAGTGGACAAACATACTGACAATCATTGTGGCTACATTCTCAAAGGTCCAAATCAATGTGAGAATCTAAGAGTTTCAGTATGATTTCCTTATGTTGCAAAAGACTCTGGATGAACATCGAGAACTTGAGCATCAAAAGGTTTATAACGAGTCCCAAATGATTTGAATTGCCTGTATGATTCCAAAAATTGAATTGGTCCAGATGTGATCAACCTAAGTTGAAGCTATCTACTCCCGATCCAAATCCCGTAGATATCAATCTCTGGATTTATCTCTCACAAAAGCCAAAATATGTCTGATTATGTAATTAGTTTAAATTCTTAAATTAGTTAGTTTGTTTAAGTTTTAACTGAGTCAAGTGTCGGGCTACATCAGGAAAATCAGAAGGAATAAACTCACTAAAAGGGTCATGTCTGAGATGACCATATGTGCTTTGAAAGGTTATATCAGTCACGTCTGAGGTGACAAAGTATTTTAAAAGGGGTCACGTCTGAGGTGACCAAAGTGGTTAAAGGATCACGTCTGAGGTGATCAAAGTGTTTTCAAGATAAAAGATCATGTCTGAGATGATCAAAAGTTCATAACGTTAATTTAATTAATATAAAAGAGTCTAAAGGTAAATTGGTAAAATAGCAGAAAATTAACTAAGTATGACCCATTCGCACGAATGGACCATACGTATGGACTAACCATACGAATGAAGTCCATTCGCACGAATGGATCATACGATTAGTCCAATCGGATGCTTAAGTGCGAACGAGTGAGTCAGTCGCACGACTGAACTTCAGTCGGACGACTGGAGAAGGGCGACTGACCCAATCGCACGACTGAGTCCCACTCGCACGACTGAAAGGTGCGAATGAACTCAGTCGCACGATTGGATCTAGGGTGGATATAAATAGAGGTGGAGTCGGTCGCAGAGACTCCTCATTCTCAAATCGCCCTAATTCGCATATGTACCGTTACCGTACTCTGCCAAATTTTCATTTGCCTTAGATTTCTTGTTGATTCTGTGATACTACGTTCGTCCATCATCGTACAGGTATTTTGAAGTTGTCTTCCATCGAAATCAGAAAGAATTGAACCCTAATTTGATTAATACGACTGTGAAAGGCGAACCGCGACCATCAAACCCTAATAACCTATTAAAACTAAGTAATATGTTAAAATTGGTTAAAATAGGTTGTTAGGGAGAGTAGGCGACACTAAAGAACCGGTTAATTGAGTGATAAGACTTATTCTGCGTAGATTCGATCTTGGGACGACTGAACACATGAGACAGACGACTGGTCGTCCGGATGAACTTCAGTCGCACGACTGAAGGGTGCGAATCAATTAATCGCACGACTGAACCATGCGAATGAGACTCAGTCGCACGACTGGTGTAACCGCACAAGAGTACATGCGCATGAGTCCAGTCGCACACTCAGTCGTGCGTATGAGTCAATCGCACGTCTGAACCTCAATCGCACGATTCAGTCGCACGACTGTCTTCAGTCGTACAACCTCA